>JAPEUT010000475.1:0-12151 GCA_027946375.1 Neodidymelliopsis sp. IMI 364377 | reverse complement strand
GGGGATGAGGGGGATAGGAGCGGGAAGTAGGTAGATAGAGGTGGTTTTTTGGTTAAGCTGTTTAGTGATACTTGGTTTGTTTTGCAGTGTGTGCGGGTGATCCTGTTGCTGATTACCAAGCCTTGTTCCGCCGCGGACTAGGTTGTTCTTTCTGCGCGCAATATATCTCATGGTCGTCTGTTGTAACAACGAATTTCAGTTCGTGAGTTGCGCCGTGAGTTACGGTGCTGGTCCTTTGAGGCGTCAAAGGTCATCACTCATTGTTCCACCTGTTTGCATCTCACTTCAATCAGCTCGATCCTGCCCCGCTTGTGTTTCGAGAGCCTCGACTGTGTCCATTGGCATCAACTCTTGATGCCATTATCTGTTCCCTAACACGAACGTGATTCTCCTTTGAATGAGGAATACTTTGTTAGCTGTGTAGCACACCGTGGTGCGAGTGACAAGATGACCGAATTTTTGAAACCCGCTTTCAACTTCGTAAACCTCCAGCACCCGGACGACCTGAAAGACGGAGAGACACAGCTTCGCATACGGCGGCTTGCAATGACAAAAGTCGCTAGAGCGCGGCGCAAACCAAAGACTCGACGTGAGCGGAATGAGGTCGTCCTTGAATTCCGTAAGGTAGTGCAAAGACAGCCCAGCCTTGGTCGCCTAAATAGCAGCTGTGTAGATCCCTTCAGTCGATATCCCATCGAACTTGACCACGAGTCTCGGGGTCTGCTTGCGAACAGTAAGTATAAATTTCGTGTACGATTTCGGTACGTCCTAACTGAAATTCAGTCTTTAGTCCAGGTACCACTCATGCGAGATATCTGAGAGGGTCGTGGTTCCTAGTAGGGCTCGGTAGTCCAGCAGCATTCCATCATATCCTAGCCAATTCACAGAACTTTCTCTTTGAGAAAGTGCATGGCCACTTTCCATCGCAGGATAGTGCACAAGCCTTGGCTCACCACTACAAGGCTCTTCGTTTGGCGAACGAGTTGATGGGAGATTATAGCAAGCACAGGAGTAACGAGTTGATTGGAACAATTGTGTCGTTCACATGCCATCATGTAAGCTGTAGTTCTAGTTATGGGTTATAGAACTCACAGGAACAGGCACTACTCGGTAACTTTGCCGGCAACGAGTGGCAGAAGCATCAAGATGCGCTCTTGAAGATTATTGAGCTGAGAGGCGGATACGACACTATCGACCAAGAGCATCTTCGGATAACAGTTTCTTGGTGAGTTACCTATCAGCTGATCAGTTCGAAGTTACTTACACTCGAGCAGGGGCGATCTAATGGGTTCGTTCGCGCAAGATATAATTCCATCAGTACCATTGCCTCGACAATGGGAAACATGCTTTAGGTCGGCGTCTGGACCGCATCAGCCTCCTAATCCCATATCGCTGGCTTGGAAGCAACAGATGCCAATGCGAACAGATTGGATAACCATATTTGACGACATCATATATTTGACCTCATTCGACCGCATCTTCGACGAGCGACAGCTGGAACTGGCGTCAACGAGCGGTAGCTGGATCGAACCAATTGTGTTTCGTCTTCTCGCCATACGGCCACTACACCGTGGTACTGCACGGGAGAACGTGATCGAAGAGGCGTGTCGACTTGGGACTCTCCTGTTTCTGGCGCCAGTTTGGAGAGCGTTGGGAAACTCACCCGTGTGGACTGCACTCGTCTCTCGAAAGCTTCAAAGCATTCTTTCGCAATACACAACGGAATGGAACGACCTCAACCCGCTCCTTGTATGGATTTTGTATTCTGCGGCGGTGGAGACGGCAGATCTAACAGAGAGAAGTCATTTCGTCGTCATGTTGGCAATGCTTATGAACTCCATGCAAATTCAAGATTGGAGTGGGCTGCTGCAAGTCGTCAAGAGTGTGTTATGGGTGGACACAGTATTTGCTCGGGGCGACGACCTAATTCAAGATGAGGCGATGCAGATAGTCGGCTCGGTGTTGAGTGGGTCAATTGGGCGTTACGAGGAGCTGAGCGAAGCGATGGAAGAGCCTTAGCCCGAATAGGCAAGAAGACATCCCTGCCCATGCATATATACGCTCCTGCTTACGAAGTAACTCCAGAAATGTGATGATGCGTCAGCAGTAGCAACCCGCTTGAATAACGCAGGCCGTTGAATGGACGATCGGCATGGGCTGAAGTCAGCACTCTATGTGTTGCATTTCAAAGCGCAGCATTGGTTGTTTGCTTCCCGGTCGTAGCTTCGCTCCGAGGTAGAGATTGCTTGAGTATATAGGTCGATCGTCGCTGTTCTTCGTTTCTACATCAACATTTCCTCTGGTCCATCAGTATCGCAGCTCATCTCAAGATCTTTAACTCTTCATCAACCAAGGGTCCTTAACATGGAGAACCTACCAGCCGATTACTTCGTTACCTCGATGCAGTTTACTGCAAGGACTCACCGAGACGTCTACGCTGCAATTGAGCCTTCTCAAGCGGCCCTTTCCCAGGAAGGACGAGTGGTGATCGTTACCGGAGCTAGCCATGGTATCGGTGCTGCGGTAAGTATGCATAGCATGGTCAGCAGAGTGCGACACGCTGACAATAGATCTCCAGGGGTTTGCTCCGTCCTTTGCCGCCACTAAACCCAAGGCCATTGTTCTCGTGGCGCGCAGCGCCGATAAGCTCAATGAGGTAGCCGAGACGATCAACAAATCCCATCCAGATGTCGACGTTCTCGTCGTTCCAACAGACATTACTGATCCGGCTTCGGTTACCGCACTTTTTGAAAAGGTGAAGCAGAAGTATGGACACGCCGACGTGCTTGTAAACAATGCCGGAGTCTATAGGGCCACTTCATCGGTAAAGGAGGTCGATCAAAAAGACTGGTGGGCTGAGATAGTAGGGTACTTCCATGTCTGGCTTCGCGTGTTGTGCACTAACTTCGAGCAGACGATAAATCTCCATGGCACCTTCCTCGTAACGCAGCAATTTCTCAAGGCCCTTCCTTCACCAGACACTCCAGCCAAGATTGTGACTCTCACATCCGGCACTGCCTACTTCGTCATCCCTAATGGTAGCGCCTACGGCTTGTCGAAGCTCGGAGTCCTCCAGCTGATGGCGTATATCACGGCTGAGAACCCGAACGTTGTTGCGGTAGCGCTGCATCCTGGAATCGTTGAGACTGCAATGACGCTAGACATGTTCAAGAAGTTTGCTCTTGATACCCCAGAATTGGTCGGCGGTGTGGGTGCCTGGCTTGCAGGCTGGGAAGGCCCTGATAGGAGCTTTCTGAACGGCAGGTTCGTGAGTGCCAACTGGGACGTTGAGAACCTGGTAGAGAGAAAGGATGAGATTGTCGAGAAGGATCTCTTGAAAATGGCCCTTAATGCGAAGATGGGTTCGGAGCAGTTTAGTCAGTGATTTTGATCATATACATAGACAAACAATCCAAGCGACGAATTTACCAATTCGTTTGCACGGTGCAGCTTGTTGAACCTGCCAATCTTATGGATCACGTCAGCCAATGGGTTGTTATGTGGCCAATGGAGCAGCTGTACGCCCCTGTGCTGTAATCATGTGCATCTCGACGACACTGCAACGTTAAGCGACGCGTATGTGTCTTGGCTGACGACGCGCAAAATGGCTGTCAATATTGGCTGTCGACCGTAGTGGTGTAGGAGTCGAAGTAAGATAGTCGGCGGTTGACGCCCCGCTTTCACCGACTGATCAACATCCGGTCTTGCTGAATCGAGCGTCATGTCAACCTCACAGTCCAGCGACCGAGTTTTCTTCGCCTTGACAACGTCTCATAAATCAAATCCGATCGAAGCTTTGTCAGACCCTGGTGAATACGCGTCTTCGAAAGCTTCTATCGGAGGAATTAAGCTACAGGATGACGCACAACAGCACATGACTGACAGATGCAGGCGCGGTGCGTTCCTCGAGCACATCCTCCGCGTTTCTCCCCCACCTCATTCTCCGAAATCCACTTCTACCACAGACGAGCCAATAGCTTGAAACACGGCCATTCCCATGCCCAATCAGTCCCCTCTCTTACTTCATCGGTGTCTCAAATTCATCGTTTTCTTACTTCCTAGCATTGCGCCTTCGGTAGTCCATCCACTTTGCCCATAAGGCTGAGTGTGCCCTGCAGCTGTGACAGCGAACGATTGCCCAGCTTTTCAACGCGTCAGCTGGCGCACATCACGTCTCCTGCTACGAAGATCGATGAGATGAGCCTCGCGGGACCCCTCCGGACTCTATGACGGCCTGCACGTCCGCAAGCGGCGTCCAATGGTTATGTGGGCCGCGTATGTTTCGCTGAACTTATTTGAAGAGCTGTAGGTCGCGTGTTAGAATCGCTTCATTCCAGCTCCATTCGATTTGATCGCACGACTGTACTTCATACTCTCACGAACGCCTGCGCCTCGCGAGGATTACAATACCACAGCATAACAAGTCTCAATCATCACCATGAAGATCAGTTTCACGGCTCTTGCGGCATTTATTGTCCCTGCGTTATCACAAGGGACAACAGCCGGACCTTTGACCCCGGTCGTAACACCACCGTGGGCGACCTCCGACTTGGGCAGATGGTCATCAGTCTACAACTCACTTGTTTCTGATGGAAAGATTCCCTCGACTCTCACAACCGCACCCTGGCAGACTGGAAGCTGGGGTCCTGGATCAGGACCTTGGGGCCCTCATAGCGATGGAAACTACGGTCCCGGACGTGGACCTGGAGGAGGCCACTGGGGTGGTACGTTGACAGTATCCTTCGTACAAAATACACTAACACAGCTAGGTTCTTCTGGTTGGGGTCCTTGGGGATCAGGCAGCAACGGACCATGGAGTGACTGGGCCACCAAATCCGACTGGCGCTCTGGTCCATGGACAGCATGGTGGGACGGCAGCGCTTGTCCCAACTCTGACTGGCCCGGCTGGACTGCTGGACCTTGGAGCACGAATGCGCCCTGGACTACGTGGTCGGGGTGCACAGCTACCACTACAGCGACGAGCGTGGGCACTATCACAGTAAGTGGTACAGCAGTGCCTACTACGGCGTATGGACTGCAGGTTGCTGCTGCAAGTGGAACGGGCGCGTCGACTACCACCACTACGGGAAGCACTGGTGGCGCTGAGATGAAGACGGCCAGTATGGGCTTGGCTATTGGTGCCGCAGTGCTTGGGTTAGCGGTTGGATTGTAGAAGAATTTTGCCGGACGATGAAAGGGAAGGCGACGAACGGGTTGTTGAACAGATACCCCTAACGCAGGTTAATGCGTGGTTCTGAGGAGTTAGCTGAAGGTAACACTCGCTTTTACATCACACTACTTTTGGAAGAATGCATAATTTCTTTTGATTAGCTTCACACGCATCCCATCTCAAACAACTTTCTCAAGCTACCAAAATTCCCCTCTAGTTGGCCCGCCAAAACAGTCCACCACCCACCTACCTCCCATAAACCGCCCTCGCATTCCCATTAATAAACGCCATCCCCTCCTTCCTCCACGTATCCGCCTCCACCGCACTCGTCGCATTAACCTCAAACACAAAATCCCTCGGCTCCTCGACCCCATACCGCGGCCACAACGGCACATTTGCATCTCGCCCCTTCCACGTATTCGGGTCCAGATCATGCACAAAGCTAACCCACGTCTTGCTTATAAAGTCCGCGAGATGGATATACCGCTGCGGTTTTCCCTCGAATGGTTTGATGTCGGGGCGAAACCCGACGCCGTCGATGTTGTTGAATACGAAGCCGATTTCTTTGAAGTGACTGATTGCTAATTCGGTCGCGAAGCCGGCTTGGTCAGCATTAAAGCGGTATGCGTATGCTGTGGCGTTGTGTTGGGCCCAGGAAAGGGATGTTTGGCGTCGTGGCGCGATGAAGAGCTGGTCCCCGATGTATGTTGCGATGCGGCGGAACTGTTGGCCGAAGCTGGCGGCGGGGCGCTGGAGGCCGAGCGCTGCAATTACGTTTGTAGAGAGGTCGTCTGGGTAGAGTTGGAGGATGGTGTCTTGCAGAGCTGGGGGAAGGCCTTGAGCGGCTAGAGCCAGGCGGGCCTGCTCGGTGGTGTTGATGCCGTATGGGGCGAAGGAAGCGCCTTCGTCGCTGTTGGTGCCGACTATGATGGGGACTTTTACGAATTCACCTTTGCTGAGTTGTACGGAACCGTAGTCTTGGATGAAGTCGCCGTCTGTGACGGAATTGAAGCCACCTGTGGAAGAGAGCGTGCCGTTCATTGTTGCGTTGAGTGTTGCGAAAGGTACTTCACGGAGACATTGGACGCGGTCTGAAGACGAGGCGCATCCTACTTGAGATACAACAGCGTTGAAAGCAGATTGCGTCTTGTTGGGGCCAAGCTGGGAGCTGTAGAAGATGGGGTTGCCAGATTGCAGAATCGCTGCACGGAAGAGATGGTCATCGCGGCCACGGTAGGCAGTGAGCTGACGAGGATCAGTTGAGTCCTCTGATCTCGACACAGAAAAGGTCGAGCTTGAAGTAGAGTCAAGCAGAACTTACATGGAAACCTATCGAAGCAGCACCAGCCGATTCACCAAAAACAGTGACTTTCCTCGGATCACCACCAAAAGCCTTTATATTTTCCTGCACCCAATGAAGTGCCAACCGCTGATCTTTAAGACCGATATTCAGCAGACCTTCCTGCGCAAGCTCGTTCGAGCTCGTGAATCCCCAAAGACTAAGACGATAGTTGATCGAGACGCCGATGATTGGCTTGCCAATCTTGACAGACTGTTCAACAACAAATGAGAGGTTGTAGCGTTGGTCAGCTCCACCACCGTTTGTGAACGTTCCGCCATGGATCCAGAATGCGACAGGGAGTTTCTTGTTCTCGTAGCCGGACGGGCGGACAACATTGAGGTAGAGACAGTCTTCTGATGCTTTGTAGAAGGTTTGGTCAAGCTACCGCTGTTAGCAAGAGTTAGTAATAACACGCAGAGTCAGACCGACCCCGTAGCCAACACAGTGTGTGGCATATTGCTTTGCATCCCGCGTTCCCTTCCATGTTGCATTCAGTGACTGAGCCTGCCGAAACCGAAGGTCACCAAGCGGAGGTTGAGCAAAGGGCACGCCGAGGAAGAAGTCCTGGTTGTAAGAAGCCGAGTGCAGGCCTGCTATTGTGCCATTCTTCACATGTGCGGTGGGTGATGCTTTCGTAGATGGAGCCGCAAAGGCGGTCACTGATAGAACCAGCAATGATGAAAACCACATGATTGAAACTGCACCCAGAGTTGCAAGCCACTGTAATAGATCGTTTCATCAAGTACTTCGTCTATACTTATGTCCGAGGTTGTTCTTCTCATTTCGGTAATCAGCAACCGCGGATGACGCAATTCGGCTCAATGCCTGTTAAGGTAAGTCAAGCTCTCTACGACTCGCGGGGATACACCGCTTCCAGCACATTTTTGCCCGCCAGACTGTATGTAGTAGTGTGCATCTACACACGCGAATGTCGTGATTAAAGAAACCGCGGCTCAGTCGGAAGTTCAAACGGCCCGCAATCGAGTCGTGGTAATAGGCATCGCCCTTGATAGCTTCCAGATTAGGTAATTGCTGCGACAGGCATATTTGTTTCCGGTGGTTAGCAAATGTACAAGACAAATATACCCAATTTTCCAGCCGCTGCTTATTGCCCTTCCACGAGACACGTAAGTGCGATGCTTGTGTCGGCAAGGAGAGATTAGCTCACTGAGCGGCTTCATCGTTGCATTTATAGTGTCTATCGTCAATCCGTCCTACACGGTTTAGGCCACGTCTGGTAATCGCACAGCAATATCTCCGGACTGCGTAATGTAGCGTACCCATGGCAGCGACGGATATTGCAGCTACAAGACTGTTAGCAGGATTCATTTCGAAGGGAACAAGAGAACCTACCTTCGGCTCGATGATCTTCAGGTACCGAACCTGGATGCCACTTGTTGTGAAATAGGGGATCTCGAACTTGACGTTGATCGGCCTCTTCGCTTTTCCACCACCAACACCGCCCATACTTCCTCCGAAGCCACCCATCATGCCGCCACCCTTCTCGTCGTCACCACGTACAGAGGGTAGACCAAGTTCAGCGCGCATCAAGAACTCCTTTCCACCACCAAACTGTTTGATCTTCCACACAATCGACGACGTCTCTGGCGCATAGTGTACGGTGCCGATGTTTGTGCGGAAGCGAGGTGTGTCGGCGTCTTCGGGAACGGGTATCGAAATCTGGACGTTGTTCGCTGTGCTTCGCCTCTTAAACTGTGCTTTTGCCTATGTTATGTTAGTCTAGATCTCAGACAACAAGATGGTGTACATACCTTCAGCATGTACTCTATCCTGCTACCAGAATGGCTTTCGACTATACACTCGACCCAGATCAATGGCTTGACCTGCGTGTTGAGACGGTAGCTCATCAACTCGAATTCGCCATCTGGCGGGATGAAGCTGATTGTGCGATCGTTCTCGAATCTTGACAAGCGCACACACTGGTGGAACTTGACATCTTCCATTTCAACAGCCTTTCCTCTTGTCGCCCTCCCTGTTGTCTCGAACATGACCTTGTCGTTCAGGCCCAATCGCAGTTCAGGCATACCAGAGAGGTAGCACTTCATCTTGATAGCCCCCAGAATCTCGGAGCGCAGTACGTTTCCGTTTGCCGATACGAGGAGATTGAGCGATTCGACCACGTCGAGGAAGACTTCGTTCTTGCGGTAGCGGATGCCCTCACTTCGCCAGCTGACGGCGTTGGTGACGGCAATAGGCGGCCGTGCTACCTCAAGCTTGTGTGATTCTTGGGTAATGTACTCCTGCAGGATCTTGGTTTCGGTCGTTTGTGGGTATCCAAAGTCCATCATCTCATCCAGCAACTCATAGATGACGACGAAATTGTCTCGTATACTCTCCTCCTCAAGCTCCTTGAAGTACTCTGTGAAGACCTCGACAATCTTGTGGAGGAAGAGCAGGATCTCTGCGGCATTGGTGTTGCGCTTTGTGAGGGCGAGGAGGTACAAGTTGTTATGGCGGATGTAGAGGTAGTTGATGCCTTCGTTAGAGAAGCATGGCGGCACTGCTGAGCTCTCTTCCTCGGCTTCGCTGAGGAGAACAGGAAACCTCTCGACCGCTGACATGGGAATGTCACCACGGTAGTTGCGCGCCAGCAGCGTCTGTACATGCCTGTTAGCAGGCAGCTCCTCTACGGGTGCCCCACGAGCATACCTTGCCCTTCAGGTCAAGAAAGAACACCGCCGACGCCATGCTGCAGGTTTAAATCGGCTAGAAAAGGGTCGCTGGTTCGAGTCGTCTACGGGGTCATTATGCGCACTGGAAGAAAACAGAGGTTGACGTTGCAGGCGGTGTGTTGTTGCTGCTGCACCCTGAACTCGCGCGAACTGGCCAGAGCCCGCAATTGCCAAGCCCGCCGCTAGTTGCATCGTTCCCACTGGACGTATGAAGTAATGCTGGACGAGACTCACCACAACACCAGCACTGCCAGCATCGACGCTATGCTTGGTTACACGTTCGATAAGCATATATCCCCTGAGTGAAACTTCAAGACTGTCACTGCGCAGTTATGGAGACGGTGACGTCATCTTGAACTCTCTTTGTCTACCCTACAAGGCAATGCCAACCTGCAGCTCTGCAGTCAGCGAACTGCACAATAAACAAATCCACAAGCGAAGAGTGCCGTCCTGGCCCTGTAGCATGTGACCATACATTGGCAGCCTGGCGACCTGCAGCCTTTGGCGAAGCTTGCTTGTCCCTCACCTTGTTTCGCCGTGGCAGAGCTTGTCTGTACCTTGAGACGAACAATGACTATCAACACCAAGCTTTCCGAGTGTCGGTCGTGTTCAAAACCGTTTTCATATGACGTCGCCGTCCACACCTAACTCAACTGCAAACTGTCTTTCAATGCTCACAAGACCCTTACATCATCTCATCACCGCAGCAAGGCACCACGCAACGGTCATGTCCATCACCCAGTCACAGCAGACACATGTAAGGAGTGCCAAAACGACTGGCCGATCTCGCGAGATTCTCTCCGAAAGTGGAGCATGCCTCTGTATAGGCAAATCATGCGGCTGGCTGCTGTCAGTTTTCTCCAGAAACTGGGGATCATCGTTGACGATCCGGCTCTAAAGCGCGGGGAAGTGCACAAGGTTAGCATGCAGCCGCATTTGCAACCATTCATTGCGACCAATGGCAACAGGCGACCCATGCACTCTTGCATCATGACGGCATAGTCGCACGCGTTGCTTAAGAGTCGCGTGCCTGCTTATAATACTTGAGACACTCAAACCTAGGAACATGCCTAAACAGACCATCTCTTATACTTCTACTCACCCGAATATTCTCTGAAAGCTGCAGACATCGACGAGATGTTCGGATCTGGAAGGCCATATTTCGGCCTGACAGGCAAATGGCTCACATTCTGGGTTACAGTAGCCTGTGCAACAGACATGGTAGGCATTGAAGCTGCTGATAGCAAGGTGCCGACACTGATACTACCACAGACGCTCTTCGGATATGACCAAGGTGTCTTTGGTATGTGTAGACCACTTCCATATGGAGCAGATGTTTGACTACAGTCTCTAGGTGGTGTTATCGTTACACCGGATTTTCTCGACCAGCTTGACCTCAACGGAAAGACGTCGCTCATAAGCACTGTCACGGCCATCTATGACATTGGGTGTTTTTTTGGCGCCATCTCTGTATGTGCCATTGGCGATCCACTCGGTAGGAAGAAGAGCGTTCTGCTGGGTACTACCATCATGAGCATCGGCGCCATTATTCAGGTAGCCTCATTCAACGTACCTGAAATGATAGTCGGAAGGTGAACGATCTGAGTCTGGTGTAGTATTGTAGTAGCTAATTGTATGCCATAGAATCATCGCAGGGATAGGCAATGGCATCAACACGTCTACAGGTAGGATGTAGTGTTAAGAAGTCAACAATCCATGCTAACGGTAGTAGCACCCGTATGGCAAGGTGAGACCTCTAAAGCCAGCTGGCGTGGCAAGTTAATCGTCATCGAGATGATCATGAACATTGCCGGCTTCTCGTTATCAAACTGGGTCACCTATGGATTCTCGTAGGCTCAAACATCGAACAAATCTACGCAACTTGTTACTAACAAATGTCAGATTCGTCGGTGGAAGTGCAGCTTGGCGTGTTCCCCTGGCTTTCCAGTTCTTGTTCATCTTCATTCTCTTCGCCACCGTGCCGTGGCTTCCAGAATCTCCTCGCTGGCTCATGGCGAAGGGACGCGTCGATGAAGCTGAAAAGATTCTCGCTGACTTGGAAGCAACTGACGTCGACGATCCCTTCATCATCACACAATCCAAGGACATTCAGTGGACTGTACAGTACGAGAAAGACCATGCAGTACGCTGGCGTGACCTGCTCCGTGGCCGAACCGGAGACCAGGCTGGTACTCATACCATCAGAAGAATGATTCTCGGAATGGGAACGCAGGCCATGCAACAGCTGTGTAAGTCGTTTGCTATTTCTAGCCAGGCATCTTTGCTGACACACTTCAAGCTGGCATCAACGTGACCTCATACTACCTGCCCACCGTACTAATCTCGTCTGTGGGTCTTACCAACAACCTCGCCCGCCTCTTAGCCGCTTGCAACTCTGTATCCTACCTTCTGTTCTCTCTCATCGGCATCCCAAACGTGGAACGCTGGGGCCGTCGCAAGATGATGATGTACGCAGCAGCAGGCCAGTTTTTCTGCTACACCATCATCACCATCTGCATCCGATACAACGAAGACACGTCTCTTTCACCCGCCACCAACACCCAATGGGCCAAAGGCTCCATCGCATTCTTCTTCTTGTACTACGTGTTCTTCGGCATTGGCTGGCAAGGTGTGCCCTGGGTCCGTTCTCCCCATTCCCCTCAGTATTGAACCACCTACTAAAGATCCACAGCTCTACCCCACCGAAATCAACTCAATGGCCATGCGAACAAAAGGCGCAGCGCTCGGTACCGCAACAAACTGGTTCGTGATACTTCCACCCTCCAAGAACACCACCACTAACAAAACCCCCAACCCAGGATCTTCAACTTCATGGTCGTCGAAATCACTCCCCCAGGTATCGAATCCCTACACTGGCGCTTCTACATAATCTGGTGTGTCTTCAATTTCTCATTCATCCCAATCGGTAAGTCCCCTCCTTCCCCC
>JAPEUT010000474.1:0-12168 GCA_027946375.1 Neodidymelliopsis sp. IMI 364377 | reverse complement strand
CTCCCAAACCACCGCTCTCCCACCCACCGACCGCGGCCCCGCAGCCTGGCGCCTGCTCCTCAGCGCCTTCATCTTCGAGTCCCTGCTCTGGGGCTTCCCCCTCTCTTTCGGCGTCTTCCAATCCCATTACTCCACTCTCCCCGCCTTCTCCTCATCTCCCTACATCTCCATCGTCGGGACCACCGCATCAGGAATTTCCTATCTGGGAGCTCCGCTCATCATCCCTTTCATCCAGCGATGGCGACGCTACAGAACACACATGATTCTCGTAGGCTGGCCACTCTGCATCATAGCATTGGTGGCTGGTAGTTTGGCAAATACGATAGGTACCTTGATCCTAACGCAAGGTGTCCTCTACGGTATCGGTTTCATCATCTTCTACTACCCTATTCTGTCCATGGTGGATGAGTTCTGGGTCCAGCGGCGCGGCATGGCGTACGGGCTGCTGTGCAGCGCGAGTGGGGTGTCTGGCGCCGTTGCGCCGCTGAGTCTGCAGGCGCTGCTGGTGCGGTTTGGACATCGGACTACGTTGCGGGCGGTTGCGGTGTTTCTGTGCGTGGTGACAGGCCCGCTGATTCCGTTGCTGAGAGGGAGGGGAGGGGCGCAGGCGAGTGTGAGGTTGAGGACGGATTGGTCATTTCTGAGGACGAGATTGTTTTGGGTATATAGTGTGAGTAATTTGTTCATGGGGTTGGGGTATTTCTTTCCGGCGCTGTATCTACCATCGTATGCTGCTTCGATTGGGTTGAGTACGAGTCAAGGTGCGTTGTTACTGGCGCTGATGAGTGTGAGTCAAGTGGCCGGTCAGTTCACGTTTGGCTATCTTTCGGACAAGAAGACTTCGGTCAATGCGCTTGTCACGTTGTCAGCATCTGTTGCGGCTGTCGCGACGTTGAGTGCGTGGGGCCTCGCGAGATCTCTACTCCCGCTCATTCTCTTCGCATTGTTATACGGGTTCTTCGGTACTGGCTACACGGCTATGTGGGCGAGAATGGTGACTGCGGTCAGTGAAGAGCCGTCTGCTGCGCAAGCCATATTCGGTTTGTTCAACTTCGGGAAAGGCGTGGGTAATATTGCTGCGGGCCCGATCAGCGCAGGTTTGTTGAGGTGGTCGAGCGACATCGGTGGCTATGGTCATGGAACCTACAAGGCAGTGGTGATATTCACAGGAGTGTGTTTCCTTCTTAGTGCTAGCAGCTTGGTGACCATTCGTCTCAAGGTCAGGGGCTAGTTGGGATACCAGACAAGCAGCCATTATTCATAACTTGTATTGTTGTTCAGTCATGAGCATGCCACCTCTCATGGGCGCCCATAGCGAATAGAGGCATAACAGCGCCACACTCATCGCATCGGTATGCGTCGACATCCATCGAATCATTGTCGTCTTCCCACACATCCTCAGTATCACCGGGGTCCTCTTGGGAAGGTGTGGGGACGTCTTCTGATCCAGTCCTACTCATCGCAAACTTGGGTTTGTACGACTGTAGCCCTATCGTCGCTACTGATTCTGCTAGTCCAGTGTCTTGGACAGGATGACTTTTCGCGTCTTGTGTTGCGTGCACTTCAGACGGCACATCATCCACCCTGAATGGCCTCAGTACATCATCCTGCTGCCGAAACATCTTGCCAATGTCTCTCCCAACGCCACCTTTGTCACTCGCAGCGTCAGCCATATTTGTAGCAGCAAGATTCACAAGGCTCAAATTCCATCCTTGCTTCTCCGGGTGCAGCTGACGGAACAGCGGGATCAGTGTGTCGCGCACTAATCGGTCGGCGAGCACGTCTACGGTCACTTTCAAGTTGAAAATGTAATTTGGCATTGACGCAGACTTGGAGATACGTGCGAACGACCGGTTACGACTTCCATCAGGATTCTGTGGAGGACGCGGACGCGTTGAGAGTCGGATGGTTTTGGGGTGAGCGAGCCAGCGTTGAGTTGAAGTCGTGTTGGATGCTGCAGAGTCCCCAGCTGGTTCGTCATCGAACTCCACAAGGTCCATACGTATCCTCTTCAGTAGGCTTGTAGCTAAAACTTGCAGTATCTTGACTACTTCACTCATGCTGTCCAGCCGTTTGTAGCTGTCTTCGATGCTGATCTGTCGAGGTACCTCGCGAGCTTGGCTCACTGGCGTATCATCGCACCCGTTCAAAAGATCCCAAACTCGAGCGCCGAGGCCACGTGGTGTACCAGGGCCACCCAAGATCATCTCGAGCACGTCTGGACCCATGCCCGGATGTTTTCGCACATCCCGTACGCGTACATCTTCTTTTGTCCCACCATAGACGAGTCCAGCGTCGAAGTCTGCCAGTCTCTGGAGTAAGTGTGTGCGAATTTTCTGAGCCATCTTGAAGCCGATGCCTGGGATTTTACCGACCTCGTGATCATCGATGAAGCTCGTCACATTGTCGGTATCGTCCTTGTCAGGGCAATACGGCGGCAGCAGTGTGGTCTGGCTGTTGGGCTTGTGCACACTTCCAACAAGCTTAGATAGGAGTTTGTTGGTCGATATGCCAACGGTAGCCGTATAACCTAAATCATACTCAAGCTTCTGTCGGATATGCTGCGCCAAGTGACTTGCTAGAAGGAGTCTGAGGTGAAGAGAATTATGCGTGCTGTTGCCTATTGCATGTCAGAAGTCTGATGCTCCACTGTGAAGACAAGATTCTAAACGTGGAGGACAGCGTGCACATGATGCTGAGTTGCAAAGACAGCCCTTGGCGTTGTCTCCATTGACATCAATTACTATGAGACAGTCCCCGCGATTTTGCCACATTTTGGGTTTCTGGGGTGGTCAGAAGCTCAAGCATGTCGTTCATGCAGCCCTGCAGCACCTTGACATATTATTGGGAAACTTACCGTGCGTTTCGTTTGATGTCTCTGGGTAAACACGACCGGCGTAAGTTGTAGCATCAAATGAGAAACCAAGCGTCGGGTCCTGTTTTGAAAGACGGAAGAAGGAGGTGTTGAGGCTGGATACATTCAGAGTTGCGACATTGTTGTCAATCAGGTCAGACACATCCAGCCAAACTTCATCAAAGCCCAGTCGCTCACAGCGGGCGTTCCAAGAAAAGGCGCTCAAGAAGGCATAAAGCTGTTTCGACGCATTTCTGAAGCGTGTGAGGTCTTCGCCTAGGACGATGACGACATCAGGACAGACCTTCTTCGCTTCTGTAATCATCTGCAGCTTGTGCAAGCCCTGGGCAAGTCAGCAGGGTGATGCGGTGGGCAGTGTGCTGTTTGTTGCCATGCAGCAGCGTCGACTTGTGATGGTTGCGTAGCATCGAGACACGAAAAGGTGAAGGGAGACAGTACCCTTCGACGAGCTTCATAGTTGCATGTCACGACAATCTGCTTCTGCTGCACAGCAAGGGGGAGGGTCTTGAGGTGTGGCTGCTCACGCTCAAAGACGCTGGCGTAGAAGCAGTCCTAGACGAGAGCATGTAAGCTAGGTCAGGTGCTAGGTGCTAGTCATCTGGAAAGGGTCATGGCTGGCGACGCACGGGCGACGCGTACATACATAGTCCTAAATGCGTACAGAGGGGCCCGGTTAGCAACGCTGAGTAGAGGCAAACGCAAGCCGTTACGACGATGGCAGGGCCAGGCGTGCTCGGCAAGGCTGTGTCACGAGAGAGCGGCGGGTTGCCTGGCTGGCTGGGTGTCGTGCTTACATACAAAGTGGAGGATGATGGAGTCCAGGTAACGCTTCAGCCTCGCTGTTGGAGGGCGGCTCAGCGTCAGGGTCAGCGAGTCGCGGTCCATTTGCGCAGCGGGTGCAAAGCCACCTGGCAGGCGGCCGGAGGGAGTCGGCGGCTCGCAGCGTCGCAGCGTCGCAGCGTCGCCGTGTCGCAGTCCGGGGTGGAGGGACAGGTGCAGCGTTGGTGGAGGAGCAGATGCGGCGGAAGTGGATGCAAAACACGGCGTTTCGGAAACAAGACGGCGCTACAGCGCGGTGCCAAACGCTGTGAGAGGTGCGAGAGGAGCGAGGACGAGCGGGGCCCCTGTCGTCGCGATGCTGCTTGCATCTGTCCAAGGTTTCCCTAGCGGCAGCCGGGGGGCTATTTTTGGTCCAAGCCATGCACGCCAGTTCTCCACCACCGCGCGTCTGCAGCGAAACGAGATGGTGGGCGTCTACCAACGCCTAAAAGCAGCTGGGCCCCCCCGCCGCAGCGCTTCGACACTGAAGACATCGGCGTAGACATCAACATACACATCGACATCGACATCAACACACACACCACCTGCCCGCGACACACGCCCTCGACTACCCTCCTACTAGACACGACACAGCACGACACACACGCCCTCGTATCCGTCACCCGATACGAGCGCCTGCACCTTACCTAGCCCAGAGAAGGCTGACGCATCCCCGCCACACTGCCGCTGTCTGCGTCTGCTGC
The DNA here is from genome assembly GCA_027946375.1 of Neodidymelliopsis sp. IMI 364377. Lineage (NCBI taxonomy): Eukaryota > Fungi > Ascomycota > Dothideomycetes > Pleosporales > Didymellaceae > Neodidymelliopsis > Neodidymelliopsis sp. IMI 364377. The sequence goes on along the minus strand of JAPEUT010000474.1, from coordinate 7,770 downwards.
TGCGGCACGTCTCACCCATGATGCTCTCGACTATATCATCACACCCCGCCCCGCCCTCCTTCTCCTCGTCACCTGCCCTGCAGTCCGCCATGGCCACCTCGCTGCCTATAATGCCCTCGCGGCCCTCGCAGCGCCCGAAGCTCACCGTCAACACCCACCAGCCCCGCATCTTTGGCAAGGCCGCCTCGCTGCGCCTCGACTCCCTCAGCGCCGCCTCGCCCACCGTCCGCAACACCTTCAACAACGCATACGAGCCCACCACCACCACAAACACCTCAAACACCCTCAACACCTACCTGCCGCCCCCGCCCGGGCCCCCTGCAAAGCTGCGCCTCGACATCACCACCACTTCGCCGCCGCTCTCCACCGCAGTCTGCTCTCCCGACTCGGCCTCGACTGCCTCTTCCTCGACCCTCACATCAGCCTCCAGCGAGTCGGCAAGCTGCACAATCCCCTACAAGCAGCCCCACAACCTCAACTCCATCCTCACCAACAGCCGCATAGTACCACGCAAAATGGCCTCCTCACGGCCCATGTTCCCTGCGCAGAAGCAGGTCTCCTTCAGGACCCCCTTGGAGGAGGAGATCAAGACCGTCAGGTACACCTGGGCCAACTCAGACCTCGACTCCTCGAGCTCCACCCTGTCGTCGCTCGAGTCAACGTCAACAGAAACCGCCTCTACAGCTTCTGCCCAGTCAGAGGCCTCAGCCGCCCCCAAGCTGCAAACAACCAGGCCCTCGCTGGCCCTCCAGCCCTCGTCACAAGCACAACAGCCAACAACAATCTCCGCATTACAAGTCTCCCCCAGGAAATCACCCAGGGCTGGCGACAAGCGCGACTCGTCCGAGTCTGAAGACGACAGCGACACCTGCCCACAGACTCCCGTCGCTGGCCGCCGGAAGCGCAGCCGGGACTGGCGATGGACGCTGGGCAAGCTGCCCGGTGATCACGCGTCCTCGACGGCAAGCGACGACGAAAGCAGCTGATGCGTGACGAGGCAAAGACCATTCTGGCGTTGGATACATTACAGGGCGCACACAGCCCAGGCGTTCGTTTAGCATTTCCGGTGTTATTGTGTTTCGATGATACCACCTGCATTAGCGCTCCTCGGAGGCTACATTACCGCATCGCATTTCTTTTCACCCTTGGCATATATTCTCCACCTACCTATTTACCACCCACCTCTACATATCTTCTAGTCTCATACTACGCGATAGCTGCGCTATTGCCAATACATATCTTCACCACCACAAGTTACATTCACTAAATGCCTATGCACCGTCATCTCCCACAACCCGCAACCGTACCCGACGTGACAGCATGTCATTACCCGATGCGGTCTCGATATGCGCGATCAGCCGTTGATCGATCTCACCCACCTACCCACCTAAATTCCTTACACAATCTGTTACTATTAATCACTCACAACATCTACCTAATCTACTATGTACTCAAATCACCACCCCTCCTTCAGCCAAGTCACCCACCCCCATCCCTGCAAAATACGTTATACGCCCCTCTCCCAATAACCCCCCACGGCCCGACCTTTCTCTACCTAGTGTACACACGCCAGCCCGGGCACTAATGACATCATCGCTCTCGTGTTCGGCGTCCCGCACTACTCCCATCTCGGCCACAGACCCACATGCATATCCTTGCAACCTTTTTTTTTCTCGCTAGCCCAGCCGTGCTGGAAATAAATGTGGGGCTGGGCCTAGTGAGATGAGCGAGTCTTGGTGCGATCGGGAGAGAGGTATGGCGTGCTGTGCTATCCGAGGTGGGTGCGGTGGGTGACTTGGTTTTACTTGAATTTAGTACTGTAGATTGATGGATGGATGGATGGATGGGATGATGAGTTGTGGGGCCAAGTGCGAAGAGAGGGGAATATTTGATAGGTGCGAGGTCGAGTGGAAGATGATGGTGGTGTGTCAGTTCTCTCAAGTGTACATCCTCCAGGCGAAACAATGTTGCGACGTCTATTCTTTCTTTTCCCCTACTATTGCTGTCCCTGCATATGGTGTGGGGTCTTTTGCTGAACGGTCAGTCAACAGTCAAAACAGATGTAGCATGAAGCTCCAGCGAATGCTTATATGAAACCAAAACTCTCTCAATTCCACAACGTTTGCGACTTCAAATACTTACACACCCATCTCATCTCCACACCAACAACAAGAATCCCGCGATCACAGTTTAGTTACTACATCTAGCCACAAGCCACAGAACTCACTACCAAAAGAAACAGTATATACGAAGAAACACTACACTCGTATCCATCCCAACCAATTCTCCCTTTCCCGCCGCCAAAACACCTAGCAGCACCCCAAGTAGGCACCTACCTCACCACCTCGTATCCCACCGCCAGCCCATCCAGGTACCAGGAACCTGCAGCAACCCGTAAACTATCGCGAGGCTTGGCATAGCATTGCATCAGGGTCTAGAGCGCCCGTTTGTCACATCACTGATTTGCCACTCACTCCCCCACCTCCTAAGAATAGCAACCCCGACCTAAATTCCCCTAGTGGCTGCCAATCGCGTGCGCGTTACTTTACCTTACCTTGCCTTGCGGCTTGCCGTAGGTATAGTACCGTATCTACTACCCAAGTAACCTAGTTTTGCCCGCAAGAGAATCGAAACAGAACAGTCGAGACTTCTTTTCCTTCACACTAGGTGGAAACTAGCTTGTTGTAGTTTAATCGCGATGGATTATTGGGTTAACGAACTCGATGTTGCAGCGTGGCATACTTTGCTTAACCCCTAACGCCATCCCATCCATAAACGTTGCAATCTCACCGATTCGTACTTTGGTGCTCTTCGTCATCTCCACAAAGTCGATGGAACGGGTGGAGTGGGTGTGCGCGTCGCTTCGTGCTTTAACCTGGTCCGGTGCCCCCTGCGTGAGATTGATGTGTGTGTTTGTGGGTCGGGAAGGGAAGGGAAGCGGGTGTGGCGCATGCTTGGACATGAATGTGGCCGTGCTGGCTGGGATTGGTTGGGGTGTGGTACGCTGGGTTTTCGCATAGGGAAAGGGGGATACTAATATGGAGGACTATGGTGATAGTTAGATGCAGGCTTGCAATGTTGTTGCGCAAAGCGCTGCTTGTTGATTTAGCTGCAGCCTCGCCAAGTTCATTGCATTCATATTTAATCATTCTTCAAAAGCTTGTGCAGGACACTCCCCAAAACACCCCTCACTCGTCTATGGTCTTCCTGCGCTGTAGTAATCACAACAGCAGCGCTCAACGCGAATGCAAGATGCTCTTTCCACCTGTTTTCAGGTAGGTACCGGCGAGGAAACCACGTCGCAGCGGCTCTGGGTAGCACGAAAAGAACAATTTCGAGCCGCCTCTTGGACTCTTCAACCAGTACGCTCAGCCCACATAGCAAACAACCACTCAAGACACATAGTCCAGAGTCCCACATCTGGGGCGTGACGATCCTGGATGAGAAGACCTTTGGTCCAACACGAGTGCGTGATAGGCAGACGCCGTAGTAGAAGAATGCGATAAACGCGCCGAGGAACGACGAACGTCTTGTGGCGTCTTTGACAGCTGTTACCACTAGCTGTTGGGTCAGACCGGCCATTCGATGCCCCGGTTGGCTGGTCTTCTTCAGATGTCTTGCCAGGATAAATAACTGCAGCGGAAAGTACATCTTGGCTGCGAACACCCAGCCACGCCAGAATCGCCATAGCGCGTGCTTCTCGCAATTCTTTCCACAGCCCATATGAACCAACTCACAGGGTACTGGGATTGTCTTTGCAGGATCACCGGCCTCCTCTGGTATCGCGTAGTCTCTGGCCATGGACTCTAGCAGCGGAGCCATACCTGTGTCTTTGCCATACTGGAACGTACCGTAGCGTGCGTGTCGAAGGGCGAGAACGAGACGATGATCCAACTCGGCTGCGGCTGATATCCAGGCATTGTAACTTTTAGGGAGTCGACTGGGGCTGTAGAACCAGGCCCACATGATTGTGGCTGCCGAAAAGCAGAAGAGGGGTGCAGGTAGCTTACTCGCAGCTCTGCGGAGTTGCGATCGAGGTTTGAGTGATACAGTGACCGAGTTAACGGCTACATCTAGGGCACGCACGACTGCAAACAGGGTCAAATCTATGGTTCTGCCAGCAAGGCCAGGTCTTGACAGGATAGTTGCTTCTTTCGATTGAGGCTCTTCTGGGGGTTCATCGAATGGTCCCAGTTTGACATCTTTTGAGTTGGACTCCGGTACTGGCACGGCCAAAGAACCATAGTCAACAGGAATGCTGTTGAGCAGCTTGAAAGAGACTGATGCTGAGATCAGGGCGGCAAGAAACCTGGCGAGTAACTGAGCGATCCAAAGGTCGAAGGACTTTGGGTAAGATCCGAGCCGAGGTATTGCAGTACTGAGCAGGACCTTGATCGGAACTTGCAGCAGTGTGGAGCCGCCTACGAGAACAGCGCAGAATGTGGGAAAGCGGTGGATGGCAATGGATCCGCGGAGGGTATGTAGAGTCTTTCATCTCCGTATCAGCTCTGTCCGTTGACCATGATTGTAGAAGCACATATGTGTCGACTATTTTTGAACACGGCACACACAAATCTTTCCAAGAAAAACTAAGTCACCCACCTGCAACCACGCCGCTCGAGCAGTCAGCTTCCGCTTGCTGAACAAGAACAGGATCTTCCCAAGACGGGGGCTAACACTCGAAAGCAAGCCTAGTATGTAAGCGGTGGTGAGCCTGAGGTAGCACACGTCAGTACGTCTTCCATCGGACATGCCGACTTGGAATAAGCTTCGGTCTTACGGTTTCGCAAGGCGTAAATGTGCAATGGCCCCGGATCGACGCGCCATTGCGGCGAATGACAGCAGGTGCAGGGGCTCAAGTACAGATGATCTCCTGACGGGCAACGGCAGCAGATGAAGCCTTGAAGGAATACAACGGAAGCTAGGCCGGTAAAGTTGCCAAGTGCATGCATGGCTTGTGGGCGATCGACAGGTTCGCGGAGCAGATGCTGTTTTGGAGCACGAGCGATGCAAGCAATAGGAGGATGCCGGGCGCGAGACACACGATCAAATTTCCTCGATGCTCAAGATCCGAGGCAACAGGCGCTGTGTGTGGCCGGATGTGCAAGGCGGCCTGAAGAGAGGCGCTTCATGAACGGCAACCCCCCGTGATGAAGTGCGAGTGACATGCACGGGTGATGAGGGAGATTGTGGAGTGTGTTGGCGGCTGTAGATTGCTGTAAATCTGGGGTAGTCGGCTTCCTTGGCGGGGGGCTAGCTGGGCAGCTGCAGCCGAGCCGACACGTGCCGAGCAGAGTTCTGGCATGTGAAGACTGAGCGTGACAGCTGCGCTGCGCAACACCTTCACGCTCGTCCTCAGCAAACGCTCCGCTCAGGAACGTCCGTCGAGCGCCGCAGGGCTGGTTACGTCGGCGATGTCTGCTGGAGGTAGTGACTGCTTCCCGAGCACCGCTGTCCGCGCATTGCTCGTCTCCCAAACACCGCATCCAGCACGCAGTCCGAGTCGCTCTTTTGCGTAGGCCCACTGCACTGCTCTGCACTGCACTGCTCTGCACGTCATTGCGCGCGCCGCAGCTCCCAACAACAGTGTTGCAGCAACTCTCCGAGCCAGTCGCCGCCAGTCGCCGCCTCGAGCCGCTGGCCTGTCGCCCTGTGTCTGCGCCCGTCTCCTTCCTGCGACGACACCTGCACGCAAGCCGCCAAGCTGGAGACGCTTTCGCAGCCACCGCGTGTAGGGTTCGAGGCTGCTCCGGCCACAGGCCTGCCTCGTCCAGCCATGAGCGACAAAGACCCGCCGCCGTTTGGCTGTACGCCGTCCTGAGCCCTGCCTGCCCTTGGGGAGGATGCTGACGCGCCTGCAGATACCTTCACCAACGACTTCTTCAATGGCTCCACCACGCCCTTGGACACGCACGGCCAGTCGCTGCTCAGTGACATGGAAAACCAGTCTCTGGCCGACTTCTTCTCCAACACCGACCCCTTCCACCTCCCCGACGCGCCGCCCTTCGCCTCGACCACCGAAGCCAAGCTCTCCAGCGACGACTTCGCCAACTGGAACTTCATCACCCCCGCCACAGTGCACGGCGTCTCGGCCACCATACCCGACCAGGCCCAGCTGCACCATGGCTTCCACAACGACAACCTGTTTGCGCCGCATCCACACCAACTCGACCACATGGGCACTACACACGACGACCTGCAGGCTGCATCGACGCTGTTCAACAACTCTCAGCAACCAGCATACATGAGCAATCGCTCGCACAGCTACCACGACCTGCAACCCTCGAGCAGTCACCCCCACCCACCACACCACCACAGTGCTCCAGACCACATGCAGGAAGCAAGGCCCATGGTCCCCACCTCCCACGGCCTGCTCCATGAACAGCTCGCCGCACTTCTCCCCAACCACGCCGCAGAAGGCACCCTTGACGCTCAACTTGCTGCACAGTGGGCTGGAAGCGACGTCCACCAACGCGCCCAAGCCGACTTCGTCTCAGCATCACATCGACCGAGCCTGAAACCAACATATACCTTCGGCACAGACAACTCGTTCAACAATCCAGCAGGATTCGCCGCGCCACACAACGAAACAGAAGAACAAGTGACACAGCGCCTGATGCGCGATATGCGCCATTCTCAGACGTTCATTCCTGTCGTAGCAGATTCGAATATCCCTGAGGCCACCGGGCACACCCTCCGCCCTGACTCTAGAACCCAGGATGCGAGCGACGAAGACTTGGACGAGACAAGCTCTGCTGATGACGACCAGCCAGCGAAGAAGAAAAAGAAGAGCGTACAGATAAAAAAGGAGAACATACGCAAGACCGCTCCAGGCACGCGCGTAGGCAAGAACAGGAAAGCGTCTGTTCTGGAAGACAGCAAGAAGAAGAAGGCATCAGCAGCAGCCCAGAAGGCGCAGCGCGAGAACTTGAGCGAGGAGCAGAAGCGCAGCAACCACATACTGTCGGAGCAGAAACGACGAAATCTGATAAAGCGCGGTTTCGACGACTTGCACGACCTTGTGCCCGAGATACGGAACGGCGGATTGAGCAAAAGCAGTGTGTTAACAGAGGCTGCAAACTTCCTTGATAAGCTGATCGAAGACAACAACTCGCTCCTGAAGCTGATGAACGGAGCTTCCGGAAACGGCTAGCAGCTGTGATACTGAGGTCTCGAGGACAATGATGAAACACTTGGGCACGCTGCAAACGCCTGGCCAGCATGGCTGATGCCGATGATGACTTCAGCCATACGCAGGGAGGATCGAGTCACGCTTGGGAAGAAGGTTGGGAGCGAATGGGCAAACAAAAAACATGGCCGAGAAAGTGACCCTGGAATGGCGGAATTGATACCCACGGGCTAGCTGGACTATGGATACATCAGGACACATGATTGGTGGCGTTTCTTACTGTTCTGCACTCCGGTGTGGACTCACGCGATAGAAGGGAAGGAGTTGACTGAGGAATTTGATACCCCAGAACAGTGTACGATCAATATACCATAATGGATGCATTTCAGCTCAGACATACACGTTGACTTTCAACGTAACCAACTGCGTCGTATACAACAAATGACTACATACCCCCAACTCCTCAAACCATCTCCTTAAACCACCCTAACACACCTCACGACACAACCCCCGCGCCCACCACAGCCGTCACCTCCGCTCCCGCGGTCCTCACCACCTCTTCAGTCGGCACCAACACCCTTAACGCCTCACTCCTCACCTTGGCCGGCCCCCTCTCGTTCCCCCTCGGCACCCCATCCACC
>JAPEUT010000473.1:0-12254 GCA_027946375.1 Neodidymelliopsis sp. IMI 364377 | reverse complement strand
CACCCACCCCTCGCCCATCAACGCGGGCCCCAACGCGCCCGAGAAAATTTCTTCCTGGCTGAACGTCGTGCCGCCTGGCGTTATCTCAGAGGGCAGGAAAGAAAAAGTATGCGTCCCTGTGAAGAGGAGCGGGATACTGCCTGTCCAGGCGAAGTGCGTGGAGGTGTTTGTCTGTAGGGGGACAGGGTTAGTCGGGGATGGAGCTTGAGGGGGGTGTTGGGAGTTGGGGAAATAGAAGGGTAAGAAAGAGGCAACGGGGGGGGATACATACTTCAACAACGCCAGTAAACCCACTAGCGTTCGTGAGTCCCACTTGCACCTTATCCCCTTTTGTGAGTTCGATTCCTTTTTTCCCTTCTGGCAGCGCGGTCAGGCTGCTGAAGAAGGAAGTGTGCCAGGTGGGGAGGGTGGGGAAGTCGAGGAACTGTGATTTTTTTTTCGGGTTAGAAGTAAGTTGAGTTGGTGAGGACTTGGGTGGTTGGGTTGGGTTGGGAAGGGAAAATGGGAGATGGGAAATGGGTAGTAGGTACTTTTTCACGAACGACAGAAGGTGGGGCGGCGATTTCGATGGTGGTTTTTAGGGACATGGTGGAGGTTACTTGCTTGGTTGCTTGGTGGGAAGGTTGAGGTGGATTGATTAGTTGACTGGGTAATGATGATCTTGGTCGCGTTGGACGACTGAGTGCGAGGATGTCAAAGATAATAGAATAGGCATCTATATCTACAATTTATCACGGAACGCATATGCTCCACTTCACGATAGCTCATCCATGTCGGATAATACCAGTTGGTACTAGCGCTGACAGGATGGCTGGCTGACAAACATTTCTACCGGCTTACTTGATGCGAAAAGAGTATGAGGGGCCGGCAGGGTAATGAGCTTGATTGGTCGTAGCTATAGGCAGCTATGGACAGCTGTGCAGACAGGCTGGTATCGCGACGGTGGTCTGGAGCGAGGTGTGGGTGTCGGTTGGGGGCCTTGTTTGACAGACGCACGGTAGGCCACCTCGTGTCGTGCTGCAAGATCACGACTTTCCTACCACGCGATACTTGGTCGCCTTATACGCTCATTCGACCCTCAGTCTGCGGATGGCACCGCTCACTAGATCGTCCGCGTTCAAGCTTCTATGTGGACTCTCACCGCCGCTGCCTGGCATCTTTGTATCGGTCAACACGCGCTTGTCCGGCCCAGTGACTGTCTGCCCTTTTGCCTGGGCAAAGCCTGCAGATCGCTCGTGCGCGGGGTTGGGAGAGTAGAAGCTGTCGATGATGGGGTGAATCATTACGGTCTGCTTGGAGATGGTCAGGGTGCTGTTTGTGGGAACTGTCACCCAGTTGTCTGATTGAATTAGTTGCAGTCACTCCAGATGGTTGAAGGATTGACTCACCTCGTTCAAACGTCAGAGGCTCGCTGGCAACGAGGACGATGTCAGATCCCTTGTCTCGTCGCTCCATAACGTAGTTGCGGTCTTCGTCCTCTGGCTTTCCCCCATCTGAACTATGCTCGCCCTTCAACTGCTTCCAACTGGTGCCGCTTGAGAAGAACAAGCTCGCAGCTTCATCGGTTGTCGAGCTCACATACCGTGTGCACACCACACTCTCACCGTCTGTGACGGCAAAGTTGAGCAGACTCCTGCTATCTTCATTGCCCATGTTCTCCTCCCCGACCACATCACGTATGAACCCGTTGATGCGCTCAATGGTTTTCAAGATCGCCTTACGCAGTACTGAGTGTCCGAAACCACCCTTTCCTGGCTCAGCATCTGGCGATATCCCTGCCTTGTCCAGACAGTCAAGGAACAGCGCGAAAGCCCATTCCGAGTCGGTGGAGCCCTGCACCAGCGTGAACCACTGCTCGTTCAGGCTCATAGCAAGCCGCCGTTTGATTTGCTTGAAGCAGCCGATGCCGCCGTTGTGCATGAACATTAGACTCTTATACGAGAAAGGGTGGCAGTTCTGTTCGGACAGGTTGCCCTCGGTGGTGGCGCGTACGTGTGCGAAGAGGAGTGACGAGGTCGTCTTGGAGGCTATGCGCGACAGGTTGATGCAGTTCCATGCTGGAATCGTAGACGTGAAGACGCATGGCTCGGGGCCGAGAGAGGGTGATGTGTAGTAGCCGATGCCAAAGCCATCACCGTTGTGAGGTCGTCGGCGGTCCTGCGAGTGTGAGCCGAGTGCTGTATTTGTTGTTGAGAGCAATGGATTACCAGACGTAGACGCGAGTCGAACGATTGTGTGAGGATCGAGTGCGAAGGGGTGAGGATGAGCTCGGAGAGGAGGATCTCGTCCTTGCCCTTGTACACCTGTGTTTGTGAGCTTGCGCCTTGACTGTGTTGACAATACTGACCATGAATCTGCACATGGTGAAGTGTGTGACTCTTTTGTGGTTTCGGTGTTATATTGGTCTTCCAACAGGAGTAAGTCTATGTATGGATACTGGAAACTCGCAAAAGTAACGGTAACACTGCGTTCGCTGTAGAGTCAGGGCGGTATGGCGCCATCGGACCAAGGCATGGTGCGAGGCTGGCTATTGAAGTACAAACATTCTGACAAGCTGGTATGCGAAGAAAGGAGAAGACGAACGCTGTAGCACAACCCAAACTCAGCACGCGACGCGCAACCACATGTCAGAATTGTAGATGCACTTGGGTGGGGTCTAGGGATGACGTGGGTCGCACACTCTTCAGCACATTGCAGGCCAATCACAATCATCATAATCATGTCCATCACCATCACCATCACAATGCATAGTACAGGAGCTTGAAAAACCGATGCATTCGGTGTCACAGCTACTAGCTGCTACGCGTAAGTCGAGCACCCGAGTCGTGCTTTTCCATCATTCGTTCGCCGCAGAGAACAACCACCAGCCTGTTCAGTCCGTTCTTACCCTGCAGCCTTACAAATAGGGATGAATAAACAGCAACGCCAGGGATATGATGCGGATACTAAACATGGAGGGGTTACAAGACGGTGAATCTTCGATGCTTCTCAGAAACAAAGGGGGAGAGAAAGGTCAAGACTGGGGGTATTGCGAAGATAAGGGAGCTTCCGGGCGCGCGTATATGGTAGTATTTCCAAGAGTCGTGTATCAAGTCGTTGGGTCGTTGGGGCGTCGAATCGAGCCCTGGCAGATGCTGGTCACTGCCATGTAAACTCTTGCGGCTCGCTTACGCAGCAGGAAAGCAATGGTGAACGTATGCTTGGACTGGGGCGGGGTGGGGGGTTTATCGAGCTTCAACCGTTCACATGTCCATCGAGTCGCCGCCGTTGGCAAAGTTGAAGTTCTGCTGTTGCTGCTGCTGCTGGTTGGCGGCGCCAAAACCAAAGTGACCCTCCTGGTTGACGGCGGGGTTGGTCTCGGCCATGTTCTCGGCGTCACCCTCCTCATCCGAGAAGTACTTCTCGATGATGTTGTAGGCCTTCATGTAGATCTCCTCGTTGGCGTTGTTCTGGCACTCGTGGATCTTCTCCATACCGCCAACCTCTTCGATGAAGAGGGCGTAGCGGTTGATCTGCTCGCCAGAGCCGTCGGCACCAGCCTCCTTGTCCATCTCACCAACCTTGAGGATGTTCTCAAGACCGTCGAGAGCAACCTGGATGATCTTGTTGTCAGGGCAAGCGAGGAGGTCGCACAGGGGCTTGATGCAGCCGCTCTGCACAAGGTAGCGAATCTGGGCAGGCTTCTGCAGACCACCGCTGGTGGCGTTGGAGATGGCCCAGCAAGCCTCCTTACGGGTCTTGAAGTCGCCGTTCTGCAGAAGGTGGATCAGCGGGGGGATGATGTTGGCCTCGATGACGGCCTGGATCTGTGTCGAGTTGCCAGCGGTGACGTTGGAAATGGTCCAGCAAGCCTCCTTGCGGATGCCGTCTTTGGTGGAGCTCAGCAGCGAGAGCAGGGCGGCCAGCGAACCGCAGTTGATGATGACCTGGGTCTGGACGTCATCGCCCGTAACGATGTTGCCAACGGAGCGGAGAGCGGGCGTCTGGACCGAGGTGGAGGCGTGCATGAGCAGCTCTACGAGACGGCGGGGGATGCCGGCCTCGATGACAGCCTGGATCTTGTCGTTGGAGCCATCCGAGAGGTACGAGATGGCCCAGCAGGCGTCGATGAGGACCTCGTCGTCGAGCGAGTAGACGAGCTTGGCGAGGACGGGGAGGGCGGGCTGGATCTGTGCGAGGTCAGCATGGCGTGAAGCAGGAACCATGTGCAGGTTTTGTTCATCAATCACTCACCGTCTGCCAGTCGGGCTGGGGCGTCTTGCCACGGCAGAAGTTGCTCAGGGTCCAGGTCGCGTTCCTCAGCATGCTCAGCTTGCGGCTGTCGCCCAGCAGGGCCAGCAGCGGGCGGAGGGCGCCGGCCTGGAGGACAAAGTCGCGGCAGGCAGGGCTGTCACCGGCGATGTTGCCCAGGGCCCACACGGCCTGCTCGCGCACGTCGGGCTCGTGGCTGCTGAGCAGCTCGACGAAGATGGGCACGGCGCCGGCCTCGATGACGACCTGTGTCTGCTGGGCCGAGCCCGAGGCGATGTTGGTGAGGGCCCAGGCGGCCTCGAACTGCACCAGCGTGTGGGGGGAGCGCAGGAACTCGACGAAGCGGCTCACCACGCCCGTCTCGATGACGCGCTCGATGGGGGGGTTGCGCTCCTTGGACAGCAGCTTGCGGAACTTGGTCGTGGCCTGGATCTGCTCGTCGATCTGCTCCGAGAAGACGCCCTTGACCATCTGCGGGAGCTCCTCGTTGAGCTGGCATGCGCCGTTAGCACTGTCACAGCGAGCAAAGGCCCGCGTGGGCACGAGACGAGGGGTCCACCCACCTGCCCCTCGATGTTGCCGCCCTCATCGTCGCTGTCGGGCGCCGCACCGAGCGAGGCGCCCGGGCGGTCTGTGTTGCCGGCGATGCCGCGGCGCTTTGCGAGGTTCTCCTCACGCTTCGCCCGGCGGATCTCGACCTGCTGCTCCTCGCGGCGGCGGCGGAGCTCGTCAGGCTTGAAGGCGCTCTTGGCCTTGAAGGTTGTGCGGCGGTGCTCGGGGATGTACTTGTCAGCCATGTTGGCGGCGACGCTGGGTGTGGACGGGGGGGTGAGGGAGGAGAGAGAGTCTGCTTGGGGGAGTGGCGGGGAGACAAGCAGTGTTTGTTTGCAGAGGATTAAATGGATCTTTCTTGCTCCGCTGCGTGGGGCAAGGTGAAAAGGCGCCGGCGGAAACGGCAAAGCGTCGCCGCTAGCCTTAGTGCCTGGGCTGAGGCGCGTCTAGCAACCACTCTATTCTGTTTGCCCAACTCGCACGCGACCATGTGACGCGTTGTGTGTGTAGATGGAGTGAGCACCTGCAATAGTGAAGGTGAGTCCTGGTCTGCACACAACACAACACAACCAACCTCGAGGCTGACTGCCACAAGTCGTCCCCATGTCAGGCCTACCGCCAGGCTTCACAGCAATCAAAGACGCCAAGGTCGCTGGCAGCACGGTCAGCTTCATCGGCGTCGTCGTGAACCTGCAAGAGCCACGCAAGTCTCGTGGCACAGACTGGGCTCTCAACTTCACCATCCAGGATGACTTCACCCACAGCGCTGTTGGTGGCAGCTCCAGCATCAACTGCCGCGTCTTCAAGCCTCAGAACCAGCTGCCCAAGATCACCACCATCGGTGATGTGGTCATCTTGCGCTACTTCAAACTGAATGCCTGGCAAGAGCGTCTCGATTGTGTCAGCACCAGCTATCCCAGCTGTGACGTGCTAGTCTTCCGAGCAAACAAGATACCTGTGCCTGAGCTCAGCCAGGCATACTTACTGGGATCGCAACGGCTGCCCTACGATGCCATGTCCGTGACCAAAGAGCCTACAGTGCAGGAGCAAGTCGCCATCTTGAGGCTGAAGCACTCCTCTGCTGGGTCGGCACAAGATGTTCAGCAACATGCTTCACTGGCTTCCTTCAATGCTACGTCGAGACGCAGAGAGGTCCTCATCAAAGACCTCACGTTCAACACATTCTACGACATCCGGGCGCAAGTAGTGAATCTCTACTATTCTCATGGAACCGTAGAGCTGAAAGTGACCGACTACACCACCAACAAGGCCCTCTATCTCTACGCAGACCCCGATCGTGACAGTGACCTGGTCATGGAGCGTGACTGGTCAGGTCCGTACGGACAAGTGACGCTAGATGTACGCCTCTACGAGCCTCACGCCTCCTTTGCACGTGAGCACATCGCGAACGGCGATTTCATATACCTCAGAAACTTGCGTGCCAAGATATCGCCTCGCGGTCTGCTTGAGGGTGCACTGCATCAGGATCGACAGATGCCTGATCAAGTCGACGTGCGTAAGTTATTGAACGATCCAGTCATAGAGGAGATCAACAAACGCAGGGAGGCCTACGAGCGGCAGCGGTCTAATCACGGAACTGTCCATCTTATGAATGCCCCCCAGAAGCCCTCGGCGAAATCTGCGGCAAAGAGGAAGGCAGAGAAGAGGGAAAAGCAGCGCATGCAGAAACAGGCAGAACTAAACCAGCTTGAGCAGAATGAAGAGGCTTGGGAAGCCGAACGCTCCGGCATCAATATGAATAGTCAGTATGGTCTCGTCATCTCGCACAACACGACTGACCGTCACAGTTGTAGCAGCGTTTCCCGATAGACAGCCCTCTACGATATCCGAAATCCTAAACAACCATCATCTGCGCGCGCAAACCACAAAATACAATCCTTTCACGCTACCCTTTATCAATTGCAAACATCGCTCTCGCGTCAGAGTCGTCGACTTCTTCCCACCTGAGCTTGAATACTTCGCCCATTCTCGAAGTGACCCTACCTGGACTCCACGATCAAAGAAAGATCATCGTTGGGAGTGGGGCTTTGTGCTGTTGCTCGAAGATGCAAACGTACCACGAAACACAGTACCTGAGCAGTTGCGAGTTATAGTAAACGAGGATGCCGCTCAACATCTCGGATTGGGAACTGCCAGAGAGTGAGTCGGATACATAGACCGTAATGACGGCATTGCTGATTAAATTCCAGTCTCAAAGCCGAACCGAAAGCCCTGGCTCAGCTCAAGGAGAAGCTGTTCATCCTTTGGGGCAATCTTGCCGAGGTGAAGGGCGAACTGCGAGCGCGAGGTTCTGATCTCCCGCTTCCTCCTGGGGACAACAGATTGCATAACAAACCCTTCGACTGCTGCATCGAAGAATACGGCCATGAGGTTCCACTGAGCGAAGAGAATCCGACCGGATATCAGCGACTTCACAAGCTGGCAATGACTAAGATCAACTTCAATTGAACACGATGAAGCGGGTTTGGTAGGTGGCTGCAAGTGTTGGCCTGAGATCGGGCATAACAGTAACATTGGAGTTTTTTCGGTCATTCACGATACCCATCAATTGGAGATTTGTGCCCCATGGCGACAGCGTACAGGTACTAACGCGAATGCTCAGATTTGGAGAATAGCGATTTGCAGAAATAGAGGCTCGAATTAACAACATCTTACTGAAAGCGAGTTGCACGACTGCACAGCATTATCAAGAACCGCGTAGATTTTACAAACCTGCAAACTACGACTAGCGGTGAGTTTGAAGTTCGAGTATTGTTGTTGGTTGTGGAAGGTGTCAAATGGCGTTTCCGGATTGCGTGATCCGACGTGCTTGGATCA
This sequence comes from Neodidymelliopsis sp. IMI 364377, assembly GCA_027946375.1. NCBI lineage: Eukaryota > Fungi > Ascomycota > Dothideomycetes > Pleosporales > Didymellaceae > Neodidymelliopsis > Neodidymelliopsis sp. IMI 364377. The sequence goes on along the minus strand of JAPEUT010000473.1, from coordinate 4,613 downwards.
ACATGTCACTCGGGGTCTACCTCAAGAACACGCCCATGGTTCTTGAGAAGTGAGCACGCAGCAACATCCAGATTTCTTTCAACTCCACCCCAATTCCTTGCCAGACACTGTGTTTCGGTTTTCATCTACTCAATTGGAAAGGAAAGAGCTGGAAGCAGCTGGCCGATCGACATTAGCAAGCCAGTAACATTCAGAAACCAACAAGTACTTCAGAGGAACAAAAAGCTCTTACCAAAATGAGAAACACCATGGCACCTTCAATAGACGTCTCAACCGTCCCACGGCTTGAGAACCTACCCACGTTGAATATCTCAACCTCAAAATCAGCCATCACCACCACGGTACACGAGGTTTCTTCGCCCACACCACATTCAACTACTCTGGTTTTCGACCCCAAATCAGTAACTCAAGACTTCGACGCTCTTCGTTTCCAAGCCGCAGCACACACCCAACTACTCTCCACAAACTCTTCTCCCTCAACCCCAGACTCAGACTCCTCACCCACCCACTCCACCCTCCTTATTTCTTCCCCCTACAACAACTCAGGCCACTACCTCGACCTCTCCGCGCTTCCCCTCCCCTCCTCCCTCTTCGCCCAAGCCCTCACGGCCCTAAAACCCACGCGTCCGGACTACGCCACAGCCCCCTACCTCCAAGTCCTCAACTTCCCCACCATACTCTCGGAACTGCGCCGCCTCTGCACCCTAACCAATACACAATGGCGCCGCACCTCCTTCTACGTCGTCATCTTCCGCAGCCAACTGCACCCAGGCGTCGATCAGGACTGGCTATACAAACTCGACTACGAATCCCACCGGGAAGCCTGCGAGAGCGGTGGACTGCTGAAGTACTGGTTTGGCAAGGCTGACCTGAGTGAAAATGGGGAGAGGAGGAATCTGGCGACGTGTTTTTGGCATAGTAGGGAGGATGCGAGGAAGGGGGGATTGGGACCGTGGCATGCGAAGGCGAGGAGGGCGGGGAGGGAATTGTATGCTAGTATTGTGTTTGAGACGGGGAGGTTGGTGATTGAGGATGGGGCGGAGGAACTGAGTTGGGAGGAGTGGGTAGATTGAGTTGTGGGTTGAGTGGGAGATGTGTTGTAGACGGGCAGGTTTTGATTCGATTTGGGAGTTCGCTCGGAGGGCTTGTGCGATGTTGAGTTCACAGACTCTATTCGGAAGTCTAGGTTACTTTGGCTCCACAAAGTAAGAGCATCTGCACTATATTCGAATTAACGGATAGACAAAAATGAAATAAAACTTAGTAATACTGCAGCCAAAACTGATAACAACCAAGAAGAACTGTCTTGAGTACGACCAAAAACTTATAATCACTCAAGTACAATCTCTTAAAACACAACACGAATAAGAGAAATAACACAAGAGGACAGAATACAGTTTTTACATATCTTCAAACTAGACAGAAAGCTAACAAATAAATGTAAAGTGTGTAATTACATGTAAAATAGAACAGATGTCGCGGAGAAGAAGACGAGGTCACCTGTTTTCGCGTCGCCGAGAGGGCGGCAAAAATTGGACCCTGGCAGACGAACCGATCGACTGACGTCTTGCGACTTTTGCCTAAGCCAAGCGGCGTGCATCTCTATCTCTACCATTCCAGCACTCTGGGTTTGGCGTTTTGGGACAAAACAGATTTTTAGGAAGAGTTTGATTGCTCAACTCATCCTTTCCGGGCTTATAGCAAATTCGAGCTACGCGTAACTCCAGCGCGAGAGGGCGTACACAAACAGCAACCGCGCGCAAGACTCGCTTTCACCTTCAGCTTCACATACACATACACCCACTGTGCTAAAATGGCGCCCAAACGAGCGAGCACGCGCAAACGCCAAACTCAACTCAACTTTTCCCCTGCTGCGAAGTCGTCACCAGCCAAACCCACATCTACCAAAGCTATGCCCTCCAAGTCCTCCCGATCGACGAGGCAATCCAGGATCGATATCCACAACATTGCGCCAAAGGGAGGGCTGAAGAGAGCGCAAGCCTACGACTCAAGTGAGGATGAGCTACAAGCAGAGAATCGAGACACGCGCGCCGGCTTGCCAGTGAGAGCTAAGAGTAATGGCATGTTTGGCAGCTCAGACGTGGATGGCGCGGAGGGAGAGAGCGATTCGGAGTCGCAGGATGAGTTGGAGAAGCCGGTGAAGACCAAGACGACGCGGAAGCGACGGCGTGCGGAGAACAGTGAGGAAGAGGAAGGTAATGTTACGGTTGTACAGAGGAAGCGGGCACGGCAGGTTGAGTCTGAGGAGGAGGAAGACGAAGATGAGGCGCTGAGGTTGCCTACTAAGCGGCGTAGGGTGGAGCGAAGAGCTGTGACGCCCGATGAAGAGAGCGAGGAGGAAGAGCAGACACCACCGCGCAGCACGCGACGCCGGATTGCTAGGCGACCGGCGACACCGGACGAAGAAGAGCAAGCGTCGGAAGAAGAAGAAGCATCAAGAAGTACAAGGCGAAGGGCGCGACGGCAGCGTGCATCGTCAGACGAGGAGGAAGATGAAGAGCAAGAGGCTGGCAGCGGAGCGGAGGCTGACGATGCTGAGGAGCAAGAAGAACTGAAGGAGGAGCTTGCATTCCTCAGATCTTCACCTCTGCCGGACAGAGGCAGGCTTAGGAGCACTCATGATAAGCCTAAGAACAAGCGACAGGAGGCCCTAGAAGCTCTCAAGCGACGACGCGCCGGCAGCACGCAGGAGCCTTCATCCACGCCTGCCCGCAAGCCACGGACCATTGTAGAGTCAGATTCTGACTCTGAGCTTGAGCTTGAGGTCATCAAGGAAGAGCCGGATAGTGAAGTTGGCGACCCTGAGAGCGAAGTCGAGGACGAGGATGGGGACGAGGAGGACAGAGATGCAAACGCGTTGGACATGTTCCAGGAGGACGAAGACGACACAGGCTTCATTGACGACGACCCGGATGCCGTCATCGGCGAGCCAGACGACAGCCAGCCGCAGCTGCCCATCCAGTTCAGCAATCTATCGCGTGCCAAACCCAAAGAACTGTTCAAATACGCTGTAGAGTGGATGGTCATGAAGCGCATCAACCCGGCCTTCAACTCCAATGACGATATCTACAAGCTCACGTTTCGCAAACTCGGCGACGAAGTCAAGGGGCTCGCTTCATCCAAATTCACGTCCTCAGCCTGGACCGCCGACTTCACCAAAGCCATCAACGCACGGCCTGAGATCTTCATCAATGAGATCGCAGGCGCCCGCAGAGCTTTCCTCGCCGACCACTGTGAAGCTTGTAACCGCAAGAACCATCCAGCAACCTTTGAGCTCTCCCTTACTGGCACTCCCTACAACCCAGAAACCCTTGAGCCTCTTGAACCTGATTCTAATTCCAACTCTGACGCCGACTCGGACAGCGACGCCTCCTCCCTCAGCGCCGACTCCGAGCGCGACCTCAACGGCGAACCCCCCACCTACGACTTCCGCGGCGACCGCATCCCCCCAGCCTCAAAAGTCTTCACGCTCGGCTCGACCTGCAAAGCCAACGCGCAAGTCGCACATACGCTGCACCACTGGCGATACCACCTCAACGAATGGGTGCAGGGCTGGCTAGCGAGCAACGGGTATCTGACGCCGGAGAAGCTGGTACGAAGGGACAAGAAGAGTGATCGCAAGCGCGAGGCTGAGGCGAGGAAGATCGTCGATCGAATGGAGAGAAAGGGCGAGGTGGGCAGGTTACATAAGTTGTACAAGGACCAGGTCAAGTTTGCGGTCGAGGCAGAGAATGAGTTTAGGAGGGGATGGGGGAGGAGATAAGCATTGATATTTGAGACTATGGACCTTTTTAGAGGAGGAAACCAGGTGTGTAACTTGGAGTTAGAGCTAGATCTATCACCATGTCTGAAGAGATGCCTTGGATGTTTCACTCTCACGTTACACGACAACAAATCATAAATACACACAAACTCCACAACCGCTGCTGCCATAATTCCATCTCGCCCCTTCTCATCCTCCCCTTGTGCAAGCCCATCTTAATTGCATTCTTCCGCAACATACACTCGACTTATACCGAGTCACCCCACCATCTAACCAAACCACAGTTTCCTCCGATGACTCGGACCCCAAAATACCACACCACACCACACCACGACTCACGATCCCACGCCACAACCCACCTAACCAACCAACCCCTCGAATCCCAACAACAACAAAAAGACAGGTACAAAAAACCCCAACTCGCCCAACAAAATAACAACAAACCCCCCTCTTCCCTTCCGCAGGCACCCGCCCAAAACGGCCCGTCTCAGCACCGCCGAACGGAAATGAACACGGCGATACTCTGTGAACCTTTAACTTTAGAAGTTGGACCTTCTAGCCCTCCTCGTGTTCATGTGTAATGCGTTTTTTACGGGCTAAAAGCACGGAGGATAATTTTGAAGCCGTTGGAGTTAGAATGGGGAGGTATAAATATACATGATCTATACCAATACATCTATCTACATCTATTGAGCAAGATATCACTTTCGCTTCTATATCCATACTCTCAAGACACGAGGAGGCACTACACCACAACCATGAAACGCACCACTTCTCTCCTCACCCTCCTCCCACTCTCCCTCGCCTCCTCCCCAAGCCCAGGCTGCAC
>JAPEUT010000472.1:0-12296 GCA_027946375.1 Neodidymelliopsis sp. IMI 364377 | reverse complement strand
GGCGGGGAGTTCGCCGGGTTCGAGGGGTTGGGTGGGTTTTGTGCGTGAGGGGGACGAGGCGCGCACTGTGTTGTCGGATTCCCAGCCCTCGTCTTCTTCTTCGTCGTCGTCGAGGAAGCGGTCCAGGGTGTCGCGGTCTGCGTCAAAGGCGCCGGCGGCTTCAAACTCGCGCTGGTTGAGCTCGAAGCCGTCTTGTTGCAGGGAGTCGAAGATGTCTTCGTCGTCGTCCACGTACGCCTCGTCTTCGAGCGCTTCGAGCACTTCTCGGAGCCGCGGGTCCATGTCTGGCTGGAAGCCGGCGAGCGCATCCGGCACGTTCTGCTGGTCCTGGTAGGTTGTCTTGCGCACAAACTCGGACGGTGCCATGTCTTCGCCAAATACATCGCTGACGTTGCTGACGCTGCTGTTCATGCTGTAGCCGGCGTCGCTCTGCCTGTCGTCCAGCGAGGCGTTGCGCAGTGCGTCGGCCAGGTCGAACCTCTCCTTGCCCTTGCCCTTCTTCTTGTCCTCCTTGGCTTCGACAAAGTGAGCGTCTCCACCGCCGGCGTTCAGGTCGCGCATGTGCTGCATGTAGTCGTACTTGGAGTCGTCATAGAAAATGCCGTAGTTGGCTGCCTCTCCCTCGTTTTCTCGCACCCGCGACCCATACTCGCTCTCTAGGTCGCCTCTTGACTTGATCTTGCTGCGGCCCGTTGCCGACGAGTACTGAGAGGCGCGCGAACTGCCCGCGGGCTCGTCGCCGTCGCGCAGGTTGGCCGCGCTGGTCTCGGCAAAGACCATCTGCGGGGCGTCTTCATCGTGGATCCGCGGGTCATTTTGGGCGCGGTGCACCAGGCGGTAGTTGATCGCTGACTTCTTGTCGCTGCGAGGGTTAGCGGGGTGCTCATGCTCGAGGTTGGCGTCGGCCGTCGCTTACATGAACTTGCGGCGAGGCATGTTGGCGAGATTTGGCAAATCAAACAACTGTCAAGCGCAAAGAGTGGCGGAGCGTGGAAGTCGGGGGAATACGCTTACCAAGGACCCTCGGTGTGCGGGCTGCGCTGCCAAACCAAAAAATAAAAAAAGTGGAGAGTGAATGACATCGCGGGGCAATTTTCAACGACACCAACTACTCACCCCTCACAGGGCACTCGACACCCACCAACACCACACACGCCCACACACATCCAAGCACAATCGCAACAATGGTGCTCGCAAAGTCCAAAAAGGCCGTCGGCCTGGGCAACAGTCTCATGAACGACAGATTCGGCAAGGGAAAAGGTGCAGACATGCGCCGCGGCAACTTCCAGGGCGGTATTGAGCGCACTGGTCAGAACGGCGAGAGGGTGAGTTTGCCAGACAGTCGCAGTCGCAGTCGCAGTCGCAGTCGCAGTCGTAGCAGCGCATACTAACGTCGCGCAGTACATCACCAACGAAAAGAAGGAGGCCTCATGGGTCAAGATGCGCTCCGTCACCGAGCAGGGCGACCTCGACGAGTTCCTGTCGACGGCAGAGCTTGCCGGCACCGACTTCACCGCCGAGAAGATGAACAACGTCAAGATCATCCACAAGGACCAAAAGAACCCGTATCTGCTGTCCGCCAACGAGGAGCGCAACATTGTCAAGAGGCAGAGGGAGAACAAGGACAAGCTCACCGTGCCGAGGCGACCCAAGTGGGATTCCAAGACAACGGCACAGCAGCTCGACACACGCGAGAAGGAAGCCATGCTGCAGTGGAGGCGAGGCCTTGCCGAGATCACAGAGAACAACGACCTGCTGACAACGCCCTTTGAACGCAACTTGGAGGTCTGGAGGCAGCTGTGGCGAGTCATTGAAAGGTCAGACCTGGTCGTCCAGATTGTCGACGCACGAAACCCGCTCCTCTTCAGATCCGAAGACCTGGAAGTCTACGTCAAGGAGGTTGATCCCAAGAAGAACAACCTGTTGCTGGTCAACAAGGCGGATATGATGACGTTGGAGCAGCGAACCGCATGGGCTGACTACTTTGAGGAGAACGGCGTCAACTACAAGTTCTTCTCGGCCGAGTTGGCAAAGGAGATGAACGAGGCGAGAGAGCTTGCAGAGGAGGGCGCTGAGTCGGAGGAATACTCGGAAGATGAGGAGGAGGAAGATATCGAGTCTGAGGACGTCGAGTCTGAGGACGATGACCTCGCAAAGGAGGCGAAGAAGATCGATCTGCAGGACAAGCAAGAAGAGAAGGAAAAGTGGGTCGACGAGGAGACAGTGGACACGCCTGGCGAGGGTGTCTCGCTGCAGGATGGCGACGAGCGCACCCGGATATTGACCACTGACGAGCTCGAGGCGCTGTTCCTTGCACATGCTCCGGAGATCGACACTGGCCCCAACGGCGAGCCTCGCAAGACCTCCATTGGTTTGGTGGGTTACCCCAACGTTGGTAAATCGTCCACCATCAACGCCCTTATCGGCGCAAAGAAGGTGTCCGTCTCAGCCACGCCCGGAAAGACGAAGCACTTCCAGACCATCCACCTCAGCGAGAAGGTCGTTCTCTGCGATTGTCCTGGTCTCGTCTTCCCCAGTTTCGCAACAACCAAGGCTGAGCTCGTCTGTGCCGGTGTGCTGCCCATTGATCAACTGCGAGAGTACACTGGACCTGGTGGTCTTGTTGCCCAGCGCATTCCCCAGCCGTTCCTTGAGGCCATCTACGGTATGAAGATGGAGATCCGACCTGTCGAGGAGGGTGGTACTGGTGTTCCCACTTCCGACGAGGTTCTGCGCGCCTACGCTATTGCGCGTGGTTTCCAGACACAAGGTCTTGGTCAGCCAGACGAGTCGCGAGCCGCTCGTTACATCCTCAAGGATTACGTCAAGGGCAAACTGCTCTTCTGTCACCCACCACCCAGGGACCCGCCCATCGACCCCAAGCACTTCAACCGTGAGCTCTACGATGCTGCCCATCTGCCTGAGAAGCGCCGTGCTCGTCTTGCGCGTATTACTGAAGCTGCCGAGGACGAGTCACTGATGGAGGATGACGAGTTTGGTCTGGCTCCCAAGACTGGCGAGAAGTCACAGCGCATGGACAAGAAGTTCTTTGGTCCTGGACAGGGCATGGCACAAGTCAACAAGCCATTCCACTACAAGTACAGCGAGCAGGGCAAGGAGCTGAGCGGCAGGAAACTCAAGGCTCTGACTGCGCTCAACCAAGACGTCGACCCAGCGGACCTGAAGCTGAACAGCAAGAAGCACTTCAAGGCGAACAAGAGGAGGGCCAAGAAGGTGCGATCGGAGTATGAGTAGACTCGTATTGTTGGATTTCTTTTGTCGATACTCCAAGTAGGCTGTCGGATCGACCGCCACCTTCGTTCTGGTTCATGATTGCATGGGCGGTGTTTACGGTTGCTTCGCAGGTCAGTCATTCCGACTAAACCCAAAATCAAGATGTCTTTCTTCATTCTCTTGCTCGCCGTAGTCCGTCGCATCATAACTTGCATTCATCTCAGCAACAGCCGGCAGTTCCGATATAGGGCATGACGAACACGACAAACGCTCGCTTAGATGGAGAAAGACCCAAAAGCAGCAGTTTCTGGCGAACATGGTGAGTGCCAAGGTCGGCAGGGTGCAAATTTGCATCTAATCTTATCAATCGGCACAGACAACTGACCATTCCCATGGTACCAACCCCAAGGTGACCCACTTCTGGGGTATAGCTATCCAGTGATTGAGCAAACCGCCTCGTGTTGTGAGTGTATGGACAAGAAGAGCCCGGCAGATCAGCTCCACATCAGGAGATCACTCGGTCCTCACCTTCACCATAGTACATATACCTGCTTGACCGCAACTTTACACCAACATCTCTTCACAGCACTCACTGACTGACTGATCGACTAACCTACGACCATGACATCCTCACCTGAAGATGACGATATCAAGAACTCTCACAACTCAATCAACGATGTCACCCCCATCGACAAAGCCCCGCCTCTGATGGGCGCCAAATCGCCCGGTGTTGCTCGTATCGAAGCACTGAATGCTCACACCTCACTCACCAACCGCTGCTTCATCTTCTTTGGTCTCTTTATCGTGGCCTATGCGTATGGTCTGGATGGCACATTGCGAGGCACTTACCAGCCGTATGCCACTGCAGGCTTTCAGACGCATTCTACGCTCGCGACGATCAGTGAGTTGACGCCGCGCGTGCTGGGCACTGTGGCTGATGTGGGTTAGATGTGCTGAGGAGTGTCATTGCTGCGGCGGCCCAGGTGAGTTGTTGGAATTTTTGGCAGGGAAGTCATGTACTGATGTGTCGCAGCCAACAGCCGCGAAGATTGGTATGTCCAGACATGTCGTTTGATGCGAGACAGCCATGCTTATCAGTTCAGCCGATGTCTTTGGTCGAGTCGAAGTCGTCCTGGTGTCCATCTTCTTTTATGTCCTAGGTAAGGCAGTTGGTTCAAATCTCTTAGCAAAAGATCTGATGGTGACAGGCACAATCATCGAAGCTGTCAGTAATGACGTGGAATCCTTCTCAGCTGGAGCTGTTTTCTACCAGGTAAGTTTACTTCAACACCTTGCAACGACATACTGAGCACACACAGATCGGATACACCGTCATGATCGTGCTCATCGAAATCATCATCGCGGATATCACATCCCTCAGGTCCCGTCTCTTTTTCAGCTATGTCCCTGCCATACCGTTTCTTGTATGCAACATCACCCTTCACCAACTACCACTCATTGACTGATAACAGATCAACACGTGGGTCAGCGGCGACATCAGCCAGGCTGTCCTGAACAGCACGACATGGCGTTGGGGTGTAGGCATGTGGGCTATCATCTATACTGCGTGCACGATCCCCCTTGTGGCATCGTTGATGTGGTCCTCTCACAAAGCAAAGAAAGCCGGAGCTCTGGACAGCTTCAAAACACCATACCAGCTACACGGAGGTAAACGCCTCGCATCAGCACTATTCTGGCAGCTCGATGTCCCCGGTATCATCCTCCTGATCGCCGTGTTCGGATGCATCCTCACTGTAAGCCTTCCCTCAACTACACCCAAATACCTACACTAACACCCAACCCAGCCCTTCACCATCGCCGGCAGCGCCCCCTCGCAATGGCGCACCGCCAAAGTCCTCGCCCCGCTCATCATCGGCCTCCTCTGCATCCCTCTCTTCATCCTCTGGGAACGCCGCGCACCTCACCCCATGCTGCCGTTCCCCCTCCTCGCCGACCGCGCCGTCTGGGGCGCACTAGGAATCGCCTGCACGCTCAACTTCGCCTGGACAATGCAAGGCGACTTCCTCTACACCATCCTCGTCGTCTCCTTCAACGAGAGCATAAAATCCGCCACTCGCATCTCCTCGCTCTACAGCTTCGCCAGCGTCCTCACGGGTCTAGCACTTGGCGCCATCGTGTTCCGCGTACGACGACTAAAACCCTTCATCATAGCCGGCACCCTCCTCTTCGTCGTCGCCTTCGGCCTACTGATCCGTTTCCGCGGCGGCACAGCCCCAGCCTCGCACTCTGGCATTGTCGGCGCGCAAATCTGCCTCGGCATCGCAGGCGGCATGTTTCCCTACCCAGCGCAAGCCAGCATCCAAGCCGCCACCAAACACGACCACGTCGCCATCGTCACGGGCCTCTACCTCGCTACCTACAACATCGGCTCCGCGCTCGGCAACACCGTCAGCGGCGCCATGTGGACGCACATTGTGCCCCGGGAGCTCGAGAAGAGGATAGCCAGCCCCGCGCTCGCGGCGCAGGTATACGCTGATCCGTTTTCGTTCGCGGCGGAGTATCCCGTGGGGACGCCGGAGAGGGATGCCGTGGTGGCCGCGTATAGATATGTGCAGCGGTTGCTGTGTATTGCGGGGTTGGGACTTAGTGTGCTGCTGGTGGTGTTTGCGTGCGTGGTGAGGAATCCGGTGTTGGGGCGAGAGCAGAGTCTTGAGGGGGCGGAGGAGCGAGTGCAGCGAGCAGAGCGAGCAGAGCGAGCAGAGCGAGCAGAGCGAGCAAAGTAAAGTGAGTGAGTAGAGGGAACAAAGCAAAGTGAGTAAGTAGAAGCACCACCACATCAAAAGCCACGAAAATAAAAACAGGTATCTGGACATGGATGAAGCAGTAAAAGAAAAGCAAGTAAGCAAGTAAGTAAGTAAGCAATCAAATAAACAACCAACCAGTGCCCTATCTTTCTAACTAAAAGGTACTTACTCGGTTACTTACTTAGTTACTTACCTAGTTACTTACTGACTTAGTTACTTACTTACTTACTTACTTACTTACTTACTACTTACTTACGCGGGTAAGTATAGCAGAAAAAGATAATATTGACTAGACACTGTAGGGGACTTGTATATATCTATATCTATATCTATCTATATTCTAAATCTTTAATAATTTTTAGAAGTCTATAGATAAGATAAGTGTACAACAACTATAAATAATAAGAAAAAATAAAAAAAGAAAAGAAAAGAAAAGAAATAGAATGGAAAGAAACGCTGTTGTTTGTATTTCTAGACACGGATGCAGACACAGACACAGACACAGACTTATACTCCCACCCACAACCCACAACCCTTAACCCTAACCTAGACCTAGATCTAGATCTAGACCCCAACCTAGACCTAGTCCCAAACCACCTAAAACGACAAGAAAAGCAGACGGACCAACGTCTAGCCTCACCTATTCCATTCCAATCCAGTCCAGTCCAGTCCAGTCCAGTCCAGTCCATCCCACTCCATCCCCATCCGGAAACAGGCAGAACAACAAAAAGAGTCCAACAGGGCACTTGGATCTCCCGGCCTAGCTGCGCGTATCTAGGTACGCGTCTATGTATCTATCTGTGTATCTATCTGTATATCTGTCTGTCTGTTTGTTTGTTGATTGATTGATTGATTAGGGGACTAGTAGTTGAAGTGCGTGTTCTTAGAGGTAGGGGTTAAGCAGGGAGTGAGTGTATGGAAAGGGGTGGGATGGATAGACAGAAATAAAGTGTTTGGAAGTGATGTGATAGGATAGGATAGGATATGGGATGGTATGATATGGTATAACGACGTAACCTCTCTACTCATCTACCCAGTTCTTGCGTAGTGAATGATTTCTGATTTCTGAGCCTACGCCCTGCTTCTAGCTCTAACTAGCTCTGCGGTATTTAGACCTCCTCCGGCTCCGACACCAACGTCGACTCGGGCGGTCGTCAAAGAGAAACAAAAAGATCCAGAACCCCCTCTATACCTGGGTGTCTGTGATGACAGCATATAGTGCTTTTGGAACCGGGACAAAACGCCGCCAATAAGGACATCCGGCTCGTGCTCGCATGTGCCGCGCGGAAAGAAGGATTAAATGATTTAGGTGGGGGAAATAGTGACAAGTGTTGGCGAAGTGAATAATGGGGTGTGGGTGAAGAGAAGAATGCAAATGCAGTTGTTTCGTGAAGACATGCGCCGGGGTATGCAAGGTTGGTGATACATGACAATGCGCTCGTTAATATGAGTATGGTGAAAATAGAGTCGCTCCAACGTGTCGATTAGACCTCGTGTCGGTCGTCCAGCTCGACATCTTTCTGGCTAATGCGGCGGTAGAAGGGTAGTCGTGCGTACGCAGATCGCAGTCTGGGTGAACCGGGTTGCTTGAAGCCCTGCTTGTTGAGGAAGAAGATCTTGTACAACAGTCCAAGCAGAGTGAAGCCAACCGTGAAGCCCACAAGAGTGACAAACACCCAGTGGTTGCCCAACCAGAAAATGACCTTCACGTCGGTCCTGTGCCAGCTGTTGCCGAGGTGGTGGGTGAAGAAACTCCAAGCGTGGTTGTTGTACTCCTCGGGGAAGAGGATGCGCAGACGATCGGTGCCTTCGGGGCTTTGGTTCATGTAGTGGCGCCAGACAAGACTGAGGAACAAGGGACCAGTAGAAGCCATGACGGTGATGTAGGGAAGTGGCCAGCGGCGGTTGTAGTCGGTCAGAGAATCGATGGCCTTGAGAAAGAATGGGTGGCGGGGGACTGCGCCCATAACGTCGTTGGAGATACCGGTGGGAATAGTACGGCGGACCCAGGCTGGGTAGGCGAGGAGCGGATCAAGGCTGCGATTGCATCCCTGGCATTGGTTGTTAGCTGCGGTATGGTGGAGTTGCAGATGATACATACATCGTCCAAGTCAATGTAGATGCCGCCAAAGTGGTGCAGGACAAAGTAGCGAATCGTGTCGGCACGCTGGATGGGGTAGGGGTAACCGTCGAAAGTCTCGAGGAACCATGGATACTCGTCGGCGATGAACTCGCGGGCCTTCTTATCGGTCCAGAGCTATTGCTGTCAGCATGTCGCATAATAGTGGAGGGGGTGTTGTTGTTGTTGTTGTGGTCGCCGTACCTTGTATTCATAGTCGGGGTGCAGATCGATGCAGGTTTGCTGGGGGCCCTTCCAGTGCGTGGGGATGCTCTCGTTGATGTACGTCTGGTGGATGATCTTGGGAATCAATTGGGGGCGGTCGCTGCCCGAGCTCGAGTTGGGGGCAGGGAGTTCGCCGCGCAGGATGGCATCTTCGCGGCCGGTGGCTACGAGGAGTCCGAGCAGAGTCCAGACGCTGTGCACTGCGAAGCCGAGGACGACGACGGTGACGAGAATGAATATGGTGACGCCTCTGCGCATGTTGGCGGTGGTTGTTGATGTGAGACCTCCTTTTCCCCAGTATTTCTTAGCGTAGTCGGCGTGGTTGTGCGACGTGTGGGCGCGGCAGAGAGGTTGGTGAGAGAGCGCTGGGGTTCAAGCACTCGTGGAGCAGAAGTGACGTCTCGGCGGCTCGTGTCTCGCGGACTTGGCAGGTCGAGGCAGAGAAGAAGAGGCGTGAAAGAAAGGCGCGCAAGACAAGACGACCGGTGTTGGTGGCTATGCTAGCTGCTGCGCCAATAATCTCCCACCCAGGGAAAGCGGGCCTGGGGCAGCCAATGGCAATCCTCCCACGCCGCTCTCTCACAAGCAGACGCGGGATAGCCTGTGAACTTTTCGCTGTACCCGCGCTGGGGCCTCGCCTCAGAATACGCTGATACGAGCCCTGTCGAAATGATCTCTACTCGTACGAAACCTCCCATCTACGCTGACAACACACATGTGCTCTCTTATCTCGTCTCATCCTCGCAGACAGGTCTGAATTCAGACTTTGTTGCGAGATTGGGGCTGTGTCGCCATGGAGTTTGCTCCGCCCATGACGATCTCATGCAGGGCGCTACACCAACTGCCGCCTCGCATTCGCAATTGCTACTTCACGCGAGCAGCCCAAGACGGTAAAACACTTCCAAGATATCCGCCACGCACAACGAGTACGTCATTGGTTTCGTCTGCATCTGTCGACATCTCGCGGTCTTGGGTCGGAATAATGCTAAGCGAACTCTTCACATCATGACGCAGTGAAGTCTGAAGGTTGTTGCAGGCGACGAAGACGAGGGTGCAGCCAACGACAACGTATCTGATGACCATCGAAATAGTTCGGGGCTTCGAGAAGCATGAATGTGTTGGATTGCGAGGCGCATTCCTGAGCTTGCTTCACTGCCCTTGGTCCCTGCTAACATTCTGCCAAGACCACGTGCGTCTGCTGCATTGGACATGTCTGACTATCGTGCACTTTTAACTATGCAAGTAATATATATTATGGTAAAAAGTTTTACAGCAATTCATGGTATAGTAAGTTGCTTCTCAGCCTCAGCAACCACCAAGCGTGGTGGAATGGTCAACATCCTTGAATGTATATGCTCTCCAACACAACCGCCCAGTACTTTTCTTTCAACCGGTTCCTTTTCGTCCTCTTTCATATCATGATCCACCAAGATTCGAACATGAAATCTAGTACTCCTTTCCATTGTTCAATCACTCTCTCTGTCTGTATGAGCTGGAGCATGCCTCAGACTTGTGCCTGCCAGTTGAGAGCGATATCAGGCTTCGCTTAGATGAAACTGCAACTGCTTTGGCTCATCGTCTACACTGCTCTTACCCGCCTCATGTCGCAAGCTCTCGGGAATATAGCCCGGCAGCCAGCACGGCATCAAAACAATCACTTCAACACCACCTGGAGCTACCTAGTATTATGCCCCCGCTCAACTATCTTCCAACATAGGTCAACAGAGCCTATTACACTCAGTTTATGCCGTGCACCTCGAGTGCCCGATGGCTATGGATGTCACTTCTAGTGGCCGTGTCTGCAACACCTTTGCCTTGCCCTTCAAGTACCACCAGAGGGCTCGCTCTACCAGAACAGGAATGCGCCCGCTCACAAGCAGAGAGTAGCAACGAGGGGGAGATGGAGTCTTCACGCGTGTCTTTCGCCGTCGGCACGTTGCTTAGTATGTGTGCTCTGTCCGGGATGCTAGGTAGGGATTGTTCTTCCTGTGAATGTGAACCTGTACTGTACTGACATGCCAGGTTATCGGTTACGCCAAATCCAACGCACAAGACTGCGAACCGTGCCTCTAGGACATGTTCTCATTTTCTTACTTTACTTCTTCTCCATGTGTTTTGTCGTCTCGGTTGCGGTCGTTGAGAGTGGCCTCGGCCAGGAGTCGTATGGGATTTGTCGAGTGGCTGCTTATTTTTGTTTCGGTTTCTATGTTCTCAGCAAGGCCATCATGTATGTTCAGGGATTGTTCGTTGGTGTCGAGCATATCATTCACTTCTGTTGTGGACTGATTCATGGTGTAGGTACCTTTTCCTTGTTGAAAGAGCACATGCTTTGCGGGCTCCGTTTATGAAAAGAAGCCGCGATTGGATATGGATCGCTGGATACACACTGACAATTGCTGGGTTCAGCGGCATACTTGTAGTGGGCCTCATGCGCCCTTTAGCTAACATATCAACAAGCGACGGCCGCTGCCGCATCGGAATTCCGCGATACGTCACATTACCTCTCGTGTTATACGACGTGGGTCTCAACGTTCTTCTGACGTTCGTCTTTGTTTACCTTCTGAGTCCACTCATACGCTCCGGACCGCTCTCGACTACAGCTTTTCCTGCGAGCCGCTTTACCCTATGCCTTGGAACGAGATGCCAACGCTCCAGAAACAGGAGAGGTGTCATTCCGATTGATCAAGGCAACCAACAGACGGCCAAGACTATCGAGAAGCTCTTGTTGAAAACGTTCGTCGGATCGATTCTTGTCATGATCCCCACGGTAGGCAACATGGCAGCCCAGACGGCATATGAAGGACGAGAACTCGGCTGGGTGTGCATGACCGTCTGTGTCTTCGACGGTATACAGGTATTCCTAACTGGTCTATCTCGAGACTAACCATGAATACAGTGGTCTGGACAGTGGCGATCCTGCACTGGCTGACCGCTGGGTCAACAAAGCCGGCGGAAAAAACGCATACCGAGTAATTTTCTGCAATAATTGGCACCAAGATGGCAACAGGGTTGAACGTTGATTGTATCGTAGACCCAGCCAACCGCCTGGCCCACCTCTGGCGCCTGCCGTACGTGATGCTATTACAGCGAGAAGGACAAGAACCATACGATCAGCCGTGTCCTCGTCCATCCCGTCCAGCCGAATGTTATCGACGGACTCTCGTAGTCGTACAGAAGCACAGCCACTGGGGGTCGTCTACCCTGGAAGAATCTGTGGTGCGACACCAGCTAGCTCGAAGTCGCAGTCGACTTACGATGAGGTTGGGGTATCAAAGATTGAATTACATACTCTCCCTACAACCCTCACACGCTCAAACTCGGAGCCCCTGCCTAGTCCTGTCGAACATGCCGGGCCCCTCAGAAGTCAGAATCCTCCTCTTCGACGATTGTTTGCGACAAGAGGCCACGCCTACGGACGCTGGGAGCCTTGTCCAGTACGGCTAGAGAGGGAGGTGCTGGATCTGCCAGCATTCGGTCCTTCTTTTGGCGAGGGGAAGCCCTGAACTCGGCAGTGGTGCGGTGCTTGGGTGGCATGGATCTTGGGGCGTCAATGCTGAGGGACGATGACAAGAACTTGAAGATGAAGTAGAGGACAGCGCCGGTCATGCAACCTATGAGGCCGGCGGTCCCGAGGTAGATGTAGAGTGTCTGTTCGTTTTAGCACTGCGTCTTTTGCCTGGACCTACGCAATGAGTGTACCTCAATCCGTTCGAGCCATTTCACTTGCAGGGGTAACGTGACGATGGTGTAGAGCGCCTTGGCAAGATGTATAAAGGGCAGCAGGAGGAAGGTGCCGACGATCCATATGGGCGAGAGCAGGAAGAGGACAACACGCAGTATTGGCACGAGGATGAATTGGAGAGCAGCGATGAGCTTGCTAATGGGCCACCAGAGCACCTGCACAGCGAGGAGCGAGTTGGCGAGGACGGGGTTGGCCATGTTGGTGGAGGGGG
>JAPEUT010000471.1:0-12330 GCA_027946375.1 Neodidymelliopsis sp. IMI 364377 | reverse complement strand
TGGTTGGGCTGAGGGTGGGGTGTGAGATCTGTGGGTGTCTTCTGTGGAGGTGTGCTGGTGCAATGTTGGTGTTGTGGGTTGAGTGACTTCGTCGCTGCGGACTTGGTCTGGGGTGTCTTCTTCGACGTTGTCTTCTGCGTCGTCTTCGGTTTCGTCTTTTGTAGACTCGCTGTGTGCTTTCATCAGCACTGCTCTTGCAGCATCAAAGTCCTTTTTCTTATCGTCTCTTGCGCCGAAGAAATTGGCGATGTTGCCCTTTGTTCGTCTCCTCTTTGCTGGTGGCTCGCTGTTGCTCATGTTTCGGTCCGTAGACATCATGGCCTTGGCCTGGTCACCGCGAACAAGGAAACCACCAATGCCAGCATTGTTCTTTGGCCCATCCTCGAAGCCGCCGACACTTAAAGACAAGTTGGCACAGGGCCATGCTCGGCCATCCACCACGACCTGTGCGAGCATGTTTTTGGCCAAGTCGAACAGCATAGCTTCTGAAAGCGGCTTGCCTTGTGGTATCTGTGCTGAGCGAGTGCGCGCCTGTGCACCCTGGCGATGATGTAAGATGATGGTTCTGGGCCTTCTCTTGTTCTCTAGCACACCTTCTTCCACACATCTTGAGAAGATGTCTGCAACGAAAATCCGTATCCATCGGACACCCTGCTCGAAAGAGTTGATCGAGGGTCTGAAAGACTTTGCCGATAGCATGCTCTTGATCTGTGTGCGTGTGTTGACTTCGCTGCTGTCCTCGCCTCTGATGATGGAGTATAACCAACTTCCTGTATCGACACCGAGCTTCTTCAACTGATCGAGAGGTTGTTTCCTAAGCTCATGGATTTTGTCGGTGCCGAACATGGCAACAACCTCATCACCAAGTTTACCGCCCAACATTCTAATCTTGGTAAACTTCATGTCTGACAGAAAGTGCTTGACGGCTCGATTACGAATTACAGTCTGCTGATTTGGCTTTTTGTATCCTGAGCCTAGCTTTGCGAGCATCTTGTTGCGTGCAACACCACCCGAGCATGTGTAGTGAAGCGTATCTTTGATGTGTTTGCGCACGTCCCGGACGATCTCCGATGCAATCACCATACACACATCGTCCCAATCCGGATCCTTGTCTTCGCCATCCTCTTCTCCTGTCTCGACTAGCGCGTCCGCAGCCCAGTCCAGCACAGTTGTGGGAACCTTTGGCAGAGGTTCTGTAGGATCATCGTATGGTGCCGGACCCCTAAGCTCAGGATACCGCTCCAGGAGTATGGTATATACCTGAGCACTCAGATCCATAAAAACCTCGTCGATACTCGCTTTCTCAACACGCTGCTCATGCTCAGGCAACGCTTCCTTTATGCATTTCAAGATTCGTCTGCTCTCCAATCGATATGGGTCCAAGCTGACTTTGTGTGTTGCCATATTCGTGAACGAGTCCTCATGGTAGGCCCACTTCTCGTCGCCCTCTTTCCAGGTCGCTACGTGCTGCATGATGAGCTCTGGACATTGTTTCAGTGCTTCAGTAGAAGTCACATGTCGACTCAGACCGAATGCGCGCGCGGGGTAGTTGATCGCTATGAGGCCTTGCCATTGCTGCACTGCAAGAGGCTTCGAGGGATCGATGCCCAGGCGGACCGTTTCGCACTGCGCGTAGAATGCATCGAGATCGACGTGTGCAATAACTCGAAGGGGCGTTTGAGTGCTGTAAGACTTGAGTTGGTGGAGTTGTTTGTACGTGAACTTCGATTTGGGGATGCGCCGCGGGGATGTGATCGAAAGCGGGGAGGAGGCGAGAAACGGCGCTGGCGATGACATCCTGGTCACTTCAGGGCATTTTCGTAGTTGCTCGTAAGCGCGTGAAACGTTTGTCACTGTCGTGATAATCACGGGTTGTTCATACACTCAGAGCGTAGTGGTTGCTTTGGGTTTGCACGCGCGTGACGCGTGGCCACGTGCATGCGCGTCATTCACAACGAGACCAGATCGCGCTTACCATATTGAGAACGCCACCAGACTTTTACTATCTGCTAGCCATACGTCTTGCGCCTATCACAATACACGTGTTTACTACCATAATGTGACAGTTGAGCATGTTGGTGAGCTAGTGATTTGCTCAAGACCCTGCCAAAATTCCCGAAAACAATCCATGTCGTCATGATCCAGACAAGTTCCCGGAGCTACTTTGTTCGCTATTCTGTCAGTCGCTGCACTTGCGGCACCTTGATATAACAACTTCCATCACAAGATCTCGCTCTGAAATCATTCTTAGTTCCAGTTGCACAATGTCCTTCCTTCACGCTTTCCTCAAGCCCAAAGTCTACGTGCCTCTCACAGGCAACATCCTCGCGATCGGATCCGCAACATACTACCTCCAGTCGAAGATCAACTATAACCTCGAGGAACAAGAAGCTCGCTTGGATGAAATCGAAGGAACCCTACGCGGCCACATTGGGTTGATCGAGGATGCGCTTGATAGGATTGAGAAGAAGCCTAACCAAAATCATCAAGAGAAGCTGTATAGTCAGAGGGCACGAGATGAGAAGAAAGGCAGTGAAGAGAAAAGATAGGAAATAGTCACGGACGGATGATTAGAGAGTCGCAGTTAGTAGTAGGAGGACCAATACGGACGTGGGCAGCTCGTTCGAGAGCGGAATATCCAGAAGCTCTCGATTCGATTTTCGCGTACACAACTCGGAAGGACCCAGCCGGGCTTGCCAAGACGTCAGACGTTGAAACAGCCTTGTCAGGATAAAGTGGTTTGATTGGGGATTATTCCTTGTGGTTGGTTGCAAGGCACACTGCGCTAGTGGGCCCTGTCATTTTTCCTCCTCTTTGGGATTTAGCAGCACCGTTTACACATCAGAAAACCGTTTTTGCTCCGTAACTCGACGTCCGATTTGTCTGGAGACGTGCTGACAGTCCTCGTATTCCTGCAGTGAGCGCCATACTTGTCAGGTCCGAAGAACATGAGAG
Organism: Neodidymelliopsis sp. IMI 364377; assembly: GCA_027946375.1. NCBI lineage: Eukaryota > Fungi > Ascomycota > Dothideomycetes > Pleosporales > Didymellaceae > Neodidymelliopsis > Neodidymelliopsis sp. IMI 364377. The sequence continues at coordinate 9,375 of JAPEUT010000471.1, read as the reverse complement.
CGCGCGGCAAGAGCCATGTAGGATTTTCGACCTAAAGCACGGCACTTACAATGATTGAACACCTTCACCATTTCGCGAAACAGCGCACTGACTTTCCGGTCGGGCGAAAACTCGCAGGATGGCTTCATCCCTGAGCAGACGTGTGGTAAGCGAAACGAAGATCTTCAGCAAATGTGGGCTCAAGACACAGCGGTCAGCAAACCTCGGTATTGGCTTACAGCACCACGAATAGTCTTTGTGTTACGATCAGGCATGCCGTAGGATTGCACACAGCCTCGATTCAGGCAGGCGTACACGTACCGGCTATATTATATACGAGTGTGGATTTACAGCTGTCAGCAGAACGATTTCTGCTATCCCACATTTCACCATGGAAACTTTTGACCGCGACTGGTGGAGTCGGGCAACGTGTCGTGCGCACTACTCGCATCTCGAAAATACATCGCCAACCGACCGAACCGTATGCTCTACGATCATTATCATTTTCTTCACGATCTTGCTCGAGTTCTTGGCGCACTCAAATGAGCATTCTGCAAGCTGGAGAGGTTGCACCTCGAGAATGTCGTCCTATTTCGAGTCGAGTGCAAGTCCTACAAATCCTTTTACAGTCAGCAGCGGAGAATCTCCATCGCAGGATTTGCGGTGGACATCTAGCGAGCAGATATCACAATCTGACAAGGGGAGATCTCACTCCTGGCTTGTGTCGGCGCCCCGACGCCTCCTTTTATCAGTGCCCTTGTTCTTGCTCGTCATCATGGCCTTCGTTATTCGCATGCTCGACGCTGCCGCAATACCCGAACTGCAAGAGGTCTGCCGAGCAGTGGTACATCCCATACCGACGGACTGGCCCATTGTTTGGCTCTTGAACATCTTACCGTTCATGAGCGCGTGCTCTGCCTTCATGCACTCTGCATGGAACGCAGTTTTAGCGCGAAGAGGCGACACTCTTAGCCAGGAACCGCGATTAGGGAGATGTTTTTGGCCACCAGCACTACCATTCGCTGTTGTCATGCTCTTTCTTGTTGCGTTCATCGCAGTCGTTACTATAGGAGTGTCGAAGCTGAGAAGGGAAGTCAATGTGCTTGTAGGAAATGCTGGGTTGAAAGGGACGAGATCCGCGAACGATGTCGAGATGCAAGGCGGAGTCGCAGAGTCGTTGATTAGAGGTAACGACGAAGGAATGGACGGCGAAGATGATTCAGATGTTTCTGGGCAAAGGCCACCGTCTTATGAGCAAGTGCATCGCGGCTTTGCACGACTAGAACAAGGGGAACCGGCTGGTGATGGGAAAGAGCGTACACAGAAGTAGAACACGCGTGGGAATGGATGGATACACTCTTGCCAGACACCAACCTTTCTAGTTATACGCTAACTCCAGTCTGCTACATGTGATACTCCGATGCTTCTCATGAGATGCTAAACTCGTTCTGATCCTAGTCAAAGTCTGGAGACACCAAAGATCTTAGAGATCTAGCACACCTTTGCCTCTATCTCACTGACCCGTGAGTTCTTCTCGGAAGCGTACAGGTCACTTTTGTCCGAAGGCTGAAGGATGAATCTTTGCAGAGTATTCAATCATGCTGCTAGGGATTATCGATGTCGATTTGACGCCTGTCACTTGCATCAAGCATAGGATACTTGTCCAGCAGTCCAGAAATGGGTGCATGGGAAAAAGAGTTCCAGACTAGCGTCTGATACATACGGGAGTTATCTTTGGAATATCTGAAGGCGAGACTATCTCTCACAACTGAGTATCAAACACCTGCTATCGTTAAAAAAATAGCTTGGACAAAACAATGTCATTCTTTGGGTATTATAGGGAGATACGATTATTACATTCGTTCGTAAGCTAATGGAGAATCAAGGTAGACTTCCAGAGTCTAGTTGTAGATGGGCATGGGCGGCGCATAGCCAACAAGCTTCTCGCCGTTGCTAGGGCGGAACTTCTTCTCCTTGTACCACAAGTGTGCGTCGACAGCAAGTTCCTCCACCTCGGAGAACGCAAACTCCTTCTTCGGAAGGAAGTCATAGATTCCCTGGGCGTAGTCGGGCGCGATGTTGTATACCTGTGCAAGGTATTTCTTCTATACTGAGGTTAGTCGCTGGGATGTCAATAGCAAGTGCTGGGCAAACATACCTGAATGATTGGGTACTTCACGAACTTCAACATGTTACCGGTGTTCTTGATGGTATTCTTCCTCTGCTCCTCGGTCATGACACGCGACCAAAGCTCAGTTGCCTGCGCATAGTCGCTCTTCTTGCCCTCGTGCCAGTAGTGGCTCTTGCGGCTCATGACGTTGTCAGAAACCTGGTATGGTGCCTCGGCAACATCTGGTCTGAACTTGTGTGCAAAACTGTTAGGAGAGTACTGCTTATTGCCAGCATGGTTGGCGTCAGTACGCATTGTCCCGTCAAAGTTCAATGTTGCATACGACTTTGCCATGAATGGGCAGTTGACAGGTACTTGATGCAAGTTGATTCCGATACGATGGTATTGTGCGTCGCGGTAGAAGAACATGCGGAACTGTAGAAGTGGATCGGGCGAGTCTTCAATACCTGGGACCATGCTGCCGGGTGAGAAGGCGGCAGACTCGACGTCACGGTGGAAGTTCTCGGGGTTCTTATTGAGGACAAGACGACCGAATTCCTGCATGGGGAACTGCGATCTAGGCCAGACTTTGGTAACATCGAAGGGGTCGAATCCGAGCTTGTCTGGGTCGGCATCCTCAGGCTCCATGACCTGAACCTTGGCAGTCCACTCGACTTCCTCACCGTTCTCGATGGTCTCCCAGAGATCACGCTTGGAGTAGTCAGGGTCCTCACCACACATCTGTGTGGCCTGCTCCTGTGTGAACTGCTTCTGACCGTGCTTGGCAATGAAGTGGTACTTGATGTAAACAAACTTGCCCTCAGCATTCACCCACTTGAAGGTGTGGCAACCGTATCCGTGGTTGAAGCGCCACCCCTTGGGAGTGCCGTGGTCGCTGAAGAACATGAGACCTGCGTGATTGCCCTCAGGGGTGCAAGCAAGTAAGTCAAAGATGCCATCGTAGTCGAACAAGAAGTTCTTGGGGTTGCGGTATTGTGATCGGATGACATCGGGACCCTGAATAGGGTCACGGCAGAAGAAGATGGGCTAGAGTCATTAGCAACGCTCTCTGCAGATAGCCAAGAGTACGTACGAAGTTCAAACCGACAATATCGTAGTTACCTGTATGCGTCAGTAGAGAGCAGATGAGATGAACTAAGTGACACCAACGTACCCTCAATAGTATAGAACTTGATAGCGAAGCCACGCGGATTGCGGGCCTCATCAGGAAACTCACGTCCAGGAGTGACAGTGGAGAATCGGATGAAGATTGGGGTCTTCTCGCCAACGCTCGACAAGAAGTTGGCTTTCTACGCCTGTATTAGCTCGGTTCGAACAAATGTGCACATATCTACCTACTGTGAGAGACGCAACATCCTTTGTGCACTCGAAGAATCCGAACGCACCAGATCCGCAGGGATGTACCATACGCTCGAGTTGTTTAGATCGGTTGAAGTGCTGCTGCTTCTGGAACAGGAAGACATCGCTGGCTACTGGAATACCTCCAATGGTCTTGCTGTGTGCTCTACGAAATGTCAGTATGCATGCTCGGCTCAATCACTAATTGAGCCACTCACGGATCAGGGAAAGGAATGCCCTCGTTGTTGGTGAAGTATGCACCATCGTCCTCTCGCTTTCCACCCTGAACAGCTCCAGAGACCTTAGCAATAATGTCCGCAGGACCCTCGTTAGCACTAGCCATGTGGCTCATGCGAGGAGCGCGACCTTCACCCTGAACAGCGCCCTGAATTGCCATAGCAGTCGCCTGAAGTGGGTGCTGCAAAGGGTCGTTCTGGTTAGTGTTTGCGCTGGTGCTTGAAGGTGCCATGGCTGCTTTGGTTATCTGGGTCAAATTGGACGAAATTTCCATCGAGGGCCTCGGGAGAGCTTAAGGAGGGCACGAGGTTCCCACTGCGCGGCATTTTGCGTACATGACAGGTCCCATTTCGCTGCATAATTGTCAAAGTGATGTACTGCTGACGCGTAGAGTTGAGGGGTTGAACACCACGCGAACGCGCTGAACCTGACACACGCCTGATACCTGTGACTAGTGTGTTAATAACTGTACGCTGAATGGCTGACAGCTTGGTGTATCCGCTGCTGTATGTCCGTTTTGGGTGATTCCAAGGCGGTGAGTGGGCGCCCGTTGCCTATCTTGGTCGTGTCTCGAGGGCAGTCCATTATTCTCATTCGCTCGGAATGTTGCATTCGCGGATGGCTCTTACCGAGCGAATTGTTGCTATGTTATGTTTTGCATGTTGCGACGTGATCTAAACATGACGTTTCGATTGTGCTAACGAGTCCGAGGACCCTTTCAACCCCATGTCAACCATCACCATTGTGCAGCGTGGAGCCGACGACGCGAGAATATTTTAGCCAATAGAATCAAGTCGTATGTCAGCGTAAAGGATCCTGGTACAGACTGGCGAGGTTTATGCCGCAAGGAGAGGCATGTGCACACTGTGTTGAAACGACGTCGTACATGTTGCGAGGATGTGACGTAGAGTATGCCTGTTAAAGAAGGTGAGCTTGTAGAAGGCAGAACTCTGTTGCAAATAAAACTCCAGGTAAACCCCATCAATCAAAAACCATCTACCACACCTTCCGAGCCAAAGATTCATAATGTTCTCCACCCGTACCTTCGTGTTGCCCATCGCCAAAGCTGCCTCTAAGCCTCAGGTAGCTAGGATTGCTGTCAACGCCAGAGCTTTCTCAGTATCTCAATGGGTTTCTGCGCCAGCACTGTCTGAAGCTATCACAACAGACCACCGTGAGCTTGAGAAGTATTACAAGGAGATCATCAATTCGAAGGACATCGACCATCAGACGCGCTATGGCAACCAGTTCACGTGGGAGCTTGCTCGCCACTCAGTAGCCGAGGAATTGATCGTGTATCCTGCCATGGAGAAGTACATGGGAGAGGAGGGCAAAGCGCACGCTGAGAAGGACCGCAAACACCACCACACTGTAAGCCGGACCCCGTTGTTTTGGCGTCTCTGCTCATGCTGACCCTATATAGCTCAAGGAGCTTCTCAAGACATTCCAGAACATGAGTGCCCAAGATTCTGGTTATGTGCCACAGCTTAAGAAGTTATACGTAGAGCTCGAGCACCACATCAAGGAGGAGGAGAAGGACGACTTGCCTGCCCTTGAGACTGCTCTGAACTCGGACGAGAACCGCGGCAGCTCTGAAAGCTTGGCGAAGAGCTTCTCCAGGACCAAGATGTTCGTGCCATCAAGGTCTCACCCTGCCGCGGGCGAGAACCCCTACTTCGAAGGACCTGCGGGCTTGCCAGTCGCCATCTTCGACCACATCGCGGACCTCTTCCGCAAGTTCCCCGAGGGCAAGATCAGCCCTAACCCGTCCCAGAAGTAAATTATGTATATCTGTGGTCGGAGTCTGACGAAGCGTTGGAGATGTGTGCGTGGCATTTCGACTCGGCGTTACGGCACCAAAGCTGGTGAAGGAGTTACGGCGTTCAACCTTCAATAATGACTGTAAATTAGTAGTGTGCGGTACAATCAACAGGCAAAAGCATGTTGTAAGATCAAAGCGCTATGCATGCTTATCGCGTATCATGCTTGCTGTTGTGATATGTATTGCAGAGCTGTGAGTGAGCGCGCCAGCAGAAACGCGTCGCACCATCGTGATGTCATGAACTTAAACTTTGTCACGTAGTCTCGTGACAGTTACCACCACGACACCACGATAATGTTCTGAATACCTTCTACAGAATGCAGCCTTAGAATTTGCACGTCGTTTTAACATCCCCTATACTTTTGCTATTGACCAGACGCGCTGCACACCGTAGCCGATCGATGCGTACGCTGGGTCATCAACCCTGCAGATGGCGGCAAACACTTTTCAATATACACAACAATTGTAGGGTAAGAAGGGTACATTGGAGATCAAAAAATGTATGCACGATCTGCTGGTGACAATATCATGTCGATACACTGGGCCTAGCTTGGAAGATTACAGCACCTCCTTAAAGCACCTCTTCACCAGACTGACTCAACACGCCCTCCTCAGCGATGTTATCACCCAAGCGCTCGCGCCTAAGCATATCGTCACTGCTCAAGAACTTGCTGATGTGTACCGTCCCTTCGCGTACATGCTCGTCATGGCCAATGAAGATCTCATCGTCCGAGTATAGCTTCCACCCCTCCGAAGGGCTGGCAAACAGTGTAACCATCTCGGTCTTACAGTCGTTATGCGATATCGAGGACATGAGGTGCCATGTTTGTGGACCAGGAGCTTCGCGGTTCGGCGATGTGAGGCAAAAATGCAGCTAAGATGAAGTGTCAGTCTGACAACAGCGCATGGATTGCGAGCCAGAAGAACTTACCTCCTGAGCCATTGGCGGCGCAGGACGGTGTTTGCCCAGGACACAATCAGCCAAGCTCATACCCATGACGTACCGACCGAGTGTCAAATCAAGGCACAGCAAGATCGTGCAAGAAGCTACGGTGACAAGGCCGACGGAGCTCCAGAACTCGCACAGGCTCCGAAAGACACTCTGATGACTGTGGCGCGTTGACTGATATGAACTCTCGCTCTCAGTGTATGCGGTGCTATCTACCTCCCAAGAGTCGCATTGTGCCTCCTCGTCGAAGAATCTGTGCTTTGTGTCGATCGTGTATGACGATGCAAGCTGTGTGGGTTGAGCGCTGCCATCGCGATCCTGGCGGCTTGTTCGCGGTGTAGGCTGGCTAAAGTACGAAAGAAGCCCGGCGTGTGCCAGAGCTGCATCGCTGTCGCAATAGTATGAGGACATTGTGATATTTCTGCTATAGTGGAATGGTTGACCGATTGATACTACGCAGTATATGTTGCTGGTAAAGGTAATCAACGCTTTGTGAGATTATGTTATGGATGAGAGAGAAACTGCCGATGCAGAGATACTGCACGCATGATGAAGAAGTGCAGCGATGTTTTGTATGGCGACATAATGGCAGGCGCATCGGATGCGGTAGGAAAGAAGCGTTGGTGTAGCCTCTAATGCGGAAAGAGTGTTGATGATTGTCGGTTGCGGTTCGTCCGGAGAAGGAGCGAGGTCGGTGATACGTGACTGAGAATGTGTGTGGCTGTTGTGTGACCTGGATAATCTTCCGCACCTGACTAATTCCATCATACAGATTGGTCATAGTTTTTGCCTTATTAGTCGTGGCTTGTGGACATATGGAGATGCTCGAAAACGACACACGATTCATCCGTTGAACTCACTGTTTTACCTGCGTCTCTGTAACCATATGGTGTAGATGAGAAGAGTCTAAAGCAAAATTGAAATCAATCCAATGCGGCGGCACTTTAGTTCCCTATGCTGCTGCAGTGACAATCTAAAATTTAAGGCAGGCCTGAGTCCATGAAACTATCCAGTCACAGAACGAACAACACTCCAGGAACAAGGGATGGCCGATGAAACATGGTAACCAGACGGAGAGTAGCACATCTGTTCATTGTCTGTGTTGAACCACGCGTATCTTGTTCTGCTGTATGTTGCGGTGTTTTGCACCGAACTCCAGGCTCAAGCACTCCGGCGTCGAAATTTGGGTGTCAAAGAGTAGCTTTTTGGCAAATTGAAACAACCTACCTAGGATAATGGAACGTTTTCTATCATTCTGTGGATAGTAAAACACCTCATGTTTTCAAGACGTTCTTGACGCAATGCTGTTGCGTGGATCATCCATCCTCTCGGTGTGGATGAAAACTGCAGGTGTCTGTAGCGATGGAATACAACAAGCAAGAAAAGCGACACAGTTTGAATGGAAATAATTCGTGATATAAGTGATGAAACCGCTATTGATACTTTTTTTTCTCCTAACCAATACGCGTTTACTTTGGAAATGGTTCCACACTAGATTATAGAACGCTCGTTCGTCTTCAAGATCGCTCAACCATGGTACTGAAGTAGGAGTCAAACATGTTCGTACAAAACATCAAATATAGCAGCGTTTCAAGCTCTATAAACACAAACTTCCATCTTTATACCCAACATGTATTGCTGGCAACCCGCAAAGCGCAGGCCTGCACAAGTCTGCACTACACACCCAAAGCCACAGCTACGAGATACAGGAACGTTAATGTTACCAGTAGCATCAGACCAAGGATCAAAGCTCATAAATTCTGAGTTGTATGTACCGCCAGAACTAGTGCGGATGATCCTCATATCAGCCGCAACAACTTATACCAGAAAGGAGCTTTTACCACTCAGGCTTGTAAACCGTACGTCCCTTCCCCACATATCCACAAACCCCATACTCACCCGAAACAAGGACTCTTCGACGACGAGATTCTGCATCCCTTATTCTTCACTGAATCCAAAAACACATACAGCAGCGGCAATCCACTCATTCAAGGCAACGTATGGGCGACCGCACCACCCGGGATACGCCAGCGTTTCTTCGCCTACCTCATCTTCGCCTATCCTACTCGCCTCAACGTCTTTGCACATTTTGCTGCACCTGTATTTGAGCGAGAACTGTCGAGGTTAGGCATCGATAGATTCGATCGAACGTCTAGAGCTACCCGTATACGAAAATGGTGCCGCATATTTACACCCGAGCTGTACTGTCTTTCATGGATTGTTGACTATAGAAAGGACGAGAAAAACTTCAAACGACGTGTTGAACGATTCGAACGCCATTGTGAGTTCTTGACAGGTTACTCAGGGTTCCTGCACGGTCGAGTGCGCGGTGAAAGCCGGGTTTTGCACGATCACCAGTTCTTGCGTATAGCAACTACCATTATCGAAGATGAGCAGGCACAGCCATTACCATTCCTTCCGGAATCCTGCATCTGCTCAGATGAGGTCAATCCCCTCTTTGGCACCACGATACTTGGCGTGGCTGTCCAATGGGGTTCGCTGTCTGCGCTTGAGCGTGTACTGGACGTAGTACCTACGATACCTCAGAAACATCTGGACATCTACCTGTATCTTGCTAGCAAAAGAGACGGAGATGCAGAGACGGTTGTCAAGACGCTGTTGAGCCATTTCAGTCGCACTGCGTGGACCCGCGAAGATTTTGCGAAAAAACAGCTACTGAAAACGACACAAGCAACCGCGAGGTCAAGACACCACTACTCTAGCCTTCCTTGCCTCGAACGCCTCAACGCAGGAAACCAAATCCTACTGCACGCAATACTGAAATGGATGGCAGCAGACCCCACCTTCCCCTCTAAACTCCCCATACTCGAATGGCTATTCCACCGCCTCAACGGCTCAGAACGCCAGACCTCGCACCCTCCATCCCTCTACAACCCCTCCATCCTACAAACCCCCGTC
>JAPEUT010000470.1:0-12362 GCA_027946375.1 Neodidymelliopsis sp. IMI 364377 | reverse complement strand
AACAACTTAGGAGTATAGCAATAAGTAACAGGCAATCTAACTTGTTATGCTAAGGGTTGAGATCTAAAGACAAACTTAATTAACTAAGTTGAACACGAACCATAAGGGTTGTGTTCTTACTAACTATATACTGTAATAAATGCATGTTGCTTAGTTGTGCTCAGTTGCTCAGTACTGCTAAGCAGTACTGATTACTAATCACTAAGCACGTTATGTGGAGCATCTTGCTTAGTGGTCACGTGGCCGCGCAGGGGCCCTTAGCTCCCTTAGTAATTACTTCTCCCTGTGTTAAGTTCATTGTAATATCTTTTTGTGCCAAGCCCTTTGTCTGCAAATCCTAAAGGATTGGTTCTTTGCCTAAACAGGTTTGTAACACTATCCCCCTTCTATCTTAGCTTGGTCTCTTAAGCTTTATTATATAACATAGAGTCCCCTCAAATGGTAAGCAGTTGTTCTAACGATGCCTAAACAACCGCAGCTGTCCAGCACAGTTCAACAACACCACCTTTGTGAATTTATTGAAATCTTCAGAGATACCATGGTCTAGAAATACTTGACTTGCGTGAAGCACAACTGTGTGTGTAAGGTTTATGTTTGTTCTAGAAAGTGCAGCGAGTGCCTTTGTTGTAGGCAACGTTGCAATATAAGGGTTACAGAATCTAAGTTCTGCAGGCTAGCTGCTAAGAAAGAGAAGTTACGTGCGCGATTAAAGGAAACTCGTGATGCGCAAAGTGCGGCAATAAAAGCATTAGAAAAGGCCATAGAAGACCTGCGTGTTGCGCGAGCGCGCAAAGAAAGATTGCGACAGCAGATGAATCTCCTTAATTATTGTGCTAAAGATGCAATTGCAGTAGAGGAGCGGGGTATTAAGGAGTAGGAGCAAGCTAAGTTAGAGACTATAACGTTTGAGGGTCTATCTAAAGGTCTTGCCCTGAATCTATCTCCTAGCACGTAGAGTGCGTTTGACGGGTTGCCTAAGGAGTTCTAGGAGCTACCTGATTTGCCTCCTGGTATTGCTTTAGGAGCTGGCGGCAGTTCATAAGGTTTGTAGTTGGTTCCCACGTGTTCTCCAAGTTAGGGTATCCTAACTATTTAACTAGATACTTGTTACTTCTTCCTTTTTTGCGATGCTGCATTATTTTTTCAACTTCCCACTTATTTTCACCATTAGCTTGATAGTGGAAGTCTTTCTAGATTGGCGTTCTAGGGTTGGCTGGTTCCAGTAACAAGATGTAGAACACTAGATGGATCTTTGCATCTTTTAGCAGCGCGAGTTGATAAGTGACTGGGCTAGTTTGCTTAGAAATAAAAAATAGTCTAACCTTAACCTTGTCCAGTTTTTTTGTTGGTTGCTGTGTGCGTAGGTTTTTTGTAAGGAGATACACTTTATCCCCCTCCTTTAGCTGAGGCGCTGTTTTTTGTTTCTGGTTAACATATAAAACTGCTCGTGACTAAGCCTTTGTAATGTTCTTAAGCGATTTCTTGTGTATTTCCTTTAGTGCTTTAACTAAGGCTATTGCTGATTCTGTTTAGATATTGCTGTTTAATAACTTAGTAAAGAGATTTAGGTGTCTCCTATGGTTTGCAAAGAAAGGTGTTACACCTATTACTTCTAATAACTTGTTGTTGTATGCAATTTGTGCTATAGGTAACAGCAAAACCTAGTTGTTCTGGTTCTAGTTACTGTATATCCTTAAATATGTTTCTATAGTCTAGTTTGTGTGTTTAGTCTGTCCATCTATCTGTAGATAATAGGCTGTAGATAGCTTCTTCTTTATTCCTATCGCTGCTAATAGCGTAGTCCAATAATTTAACGTAAAGAGCTTGTCTCTATTGCTGATAATTAATTTGGGTATACTATAATAGCGAATGATTCTGTTGAGAAACACTTGTGCGAGTTGTTCTGCTGTATAACTGTGTTAAAATGGTATTATCTTGGCATATTTAGTAAACTAATCTACTATAACGAAGATTAAGTTGTAGTTGTATCCTGTAACAGGGTCCTTAGAGATAGGCAGCTGTGTAACGAAGTCTATTGTAATGTTCGTCTATAGTGCTGTTAGTGGCTCCATAGCCTGTGCTTCTTCATACTTGGTGTGCGTGCTGTGTTTATTTTGCTAACAGCTTACGCAATTCTTAATGAACTTGCTAACTTTGTCGCGTATGTTTGGAAACTCATAATGTCTTTTAATAAGCTTTATTGTTCTCGTGATACTAGGGTAACCATAAAGCGGGTTATTATAATAACTGCTTATGATTTCTTTTTCTAATTCTTCTAGTACCTGTGTTAATGTGTGCTGGTCCTAGTAGACGCACATTACTAGATTGAGCTGCTACAATGGTCCTAGTAACCTATTATTATTCTTCCTAAGGATAGCAAATTTGTTAATTGTCTTCTTGCCTGCAAGGTTATAGCGTTAGCTAAGCGCGTCTGCTCTGCTGTTTTCTTTTCCTAGCGTGTACAGAATCTTGAACTTGTACTAACTAAGCATTTCTAACCAGCAAACTTGTTGTTGGTTTAGAACCTTAGTAGTAGTAAAGTGTACCAAGTTCTTGTAATCTGTGTAGATAGTAAGTTCTAAGCAGCTTTCTGCGTAGACTCTCTAGTGCTGCAACGCGTTAATAATGGCTATAAGTTCCTTGTTGTGCACATTGTAGCGTTTCTCTAGTGCCGTGAACTTTCTTAAGTAGTAGGCTATTGGGTGCTATTGTCTGTCTTGTTCCTAGGTAATGCATGCTCCTAATGCTAAATCCAAGGCGTTGGTTTCAAGGCGTGCAGGTTTGCCGCTCTTAAATACAATCAATGTAGGTAGCTCTATACATACTTACTTAAGCAATTGGAAGGTATCTTCTTGTGCTTATTCCTACTTAAATGGTGTATCCTTCTGCGTGAGCTTTGTGAGCAGTAAGGCTTTAGTAGAGTAGTCCTTAATGAAGCGTTGGTTGAAGTTAATAAACCCTAGGAATTCCTGTATTCCTTTGACAGATGTGGGTGCTGGCCAATCTTTCACAACCTGTATCTTTTTCTCGCTCATCTTGACTCTGTATCTTCCTACAACATAGCCAAGGAATTCTACTTCTTCCTTGTGCCATTTGCACTTCTCTAGCTTCAGCCTAAGGTCTGCTTTTGCTAAGTATTCTAACACATCCTTAACGTAGACCTTGTGTTCTTCCAGTGTCATACTGTACACTAGGATGTTATTAAGGTATGCTACTACAGTAATATCTAGGTGTGCCTGTAGCATGTTGTTAATAAGAGCCTGACAGACTGCTAGCGTATTGGTAAGCCTAAATAGCATAACTATATACTTGTAATAACTATAACGGGTCCTAAACGCTGTCTTCTATTCTTTGCCTTTCTTTATGCGTATAAGGTTGTATACTTCGCGTAAGTTAAGTGCAGTAAAGAACTTCGCTCCTAATAATCAATCCTATAACTTGGATATGTTAGGTAGTAGGTACTGATTCTTAATGGTAATGTTGTTAAGCTTTTAGTAGTCGACGCAAAGCCTTAGCTTGCTGTCCTTCTTTAGTACGAATAGAATAGGGAATCCTACTAGGGATTTGGATTTTCTAATAAATCCTTTTGCGAGGTTCTCCTTGATGTACTTACGTAGTATCTTGAGTTCTTTCTTAGATAGCTGGTATATAGGCCTAAAGAGTAGTTCTTTCCCTTCTTAGAGCTTTATCTCGCAATCTCAAGGCTAATGCTTAGGTAGCGCTTTTACAGATAGCTCTTCTTTAAACATCTATGCGTATTGTTGATAAACGTTAGAGATAGCAGGAGGTGCACTCTTAGTCTCCTTAACTGCTGCTTTGTAACTAGTAGGGCGTTCTGCGTCTACATGGTTGACTGCTCGCTAGCGCGTCTTATCTGTTAAAGAGATGTTATTAATCTCCTTCTTATCTACCAACTCTGGCGTGGGTTGCGTAGGTTAGCATGTAGTAGTGCTATATCTGCATCCTTTAAATGAAAGCTGTTGTTTCTTCCAGTTAATCTGCGGATTGTGCTTTCGTAACCATAGCAGTCCTAATATAACATTGTAAGTGGCCATTCTCAGGATATCTAGGTCCAATTTTTCTCCATAATTCTGTATCTTTAGGGGTGCGCTTTGTACTTTAAGCGTGACTATTTCTTCCCCTAGCATCAGCTCTCTGTTGGCTACTTGTAAGGGGTACGGTTCTGTCTTATACTATAGATGCAGCTTAGCTTGTTCTATTGCGTTAAGGGATATGAAGTTTCCCTGTGCACCTAAGTCCAACAGTGCTGTTATCCTCACTCTACCTAATTTAATAGGGAGTTTAATAAGTTGGTTAGTCCTAATGCTGTTAATGGATTATTCTATGTTAAACGTTAACGTAGGCCTAAAAAAGGCTCCTGTGGTGTTATGAACCCATAGCCATCCTTTTCTTCAAGGTAGCGTTTGCACGCAGTGTTCAGACATACTTCCTAGTTCTTGTTATTGCATTCTCTGTTGAATACAAGCTGGGTTTTAAGTATTCCCTAGGGGTCTGTAATCCTAGGAAAATAAACCATAGTGCGCTTGTTCTACAAGTGTTCTTCGCACTGTTCCTTAATGCACATGTACTATTGTTTGTCGCATCCTTCAGCTTTGCTAGGGAACTACTTATACTTAACTTTCTTTATGTAGTGTAGCTTGTATAAGTTGTAATAGCAGTATCTCTATAATATAAGGTTGTGCTTGGGGTTCCTAATGTCTTGCTAAAACAGGTGCTTCCTGTTTAGCGCATAGGGTGTAGTTGCTTGGTTCTAGTCTGGTTCGCTGCGACTTGGTGCGTGTTGGTTGTAGAGGTTAAGTTCCTCTCTTGTAGCGCAGTTGTTTTCCTGGTTTTAATAAAATATAACCCTATCCCATTCTGCGTTTGTAAACTGGGCGTTAGCGATTTGTTGATTGAGTCCTGTAAGACCTTGTCTGTTGTAGGCGATGATTATGCGTGCTGCTTTAAAGGGACGTTGTTCTTTAGTATTGTAGAACTCTTCTTTATCTTCTTCTTTAGCTTCTATGTAGGACACGTTACTATTGTTAGAGTTAGGTTGTGTTCCTAGAGGGTCTAATACTAGAGTGTTGTGTTGTTGCTCCTGTTATTCTATAAGGTCCTGCATTTCGCCGTCGCTGTCTGTAAGCTCTATCTAGGCTTCTTGTTAATTGAGTGTAGCAAGCAGTTCGCGCTTATCTTGCATTGTTATAGGGGTTTTCTTAATAACTATAAGTTCTTTGTTGTCTGGCGTAAAGTACTTGCTGTCTTGTTAAATAAAATCCCTGTAGTGTTGTTTACTAAGAACAATATAGTTTTCTTCCTTATAAGCGTAGATAGCGTGATATTGTTTAGCAACATTTTTAATAACTTGCTGTTAGCTTGGTTGTAAAGAATCAGCAAAGATCTTACAATGCTTCTAAGAGAGGTCGTGTGCTCTGTACTCAGCTTCTTCTAGCTCTAGGTAAGGCGTAGGAGGTTAGTTAAGAAGAACGTTAAGACCTTCCTTAAGATCCTCCTTGGACTCAGTGTCTATTTCAAGGCATCCTATGTTATTAGTGAGAACGTCCTATTCGTCACTGGTCCCATTGTCGTTAGTGGTCAGCACATTAAGCTAGCGTACTACTTTGTTCTTTATATAACAGTCTTGGGCAAAGTGGCCTTGTTTGCCACATCTGTAACAAGTCACCTTAGACTTGTCTAGGGTGCTTCCCTTTTTCTGCTTGTTCTATCTATCTAGTCCTCCTTTGTTGAGGTTTAATAGGTCTATGGCCTCTGGTCCAAAGTATCTGCTCTAAGTGTTGCTGTGAATACGTCGTCCTATATTTAGTTGGTAGCAGGCTCTACTGCGGTTACTGTGGTTGAACAAGTTGTTGCGCTATAGGTTGCGTAGTAGTAGTCATCTATCTGTGATAACAGGGCGTGCCTGTAGATCGTCCCGAAGTTCTAGTTGAAGTTTGTAGAACTTAACATCAATGTCAATCGCTGTATTAATAAGGTCCTTAAGTTTCTCAGTACTAGCGCTAGTGCGCATCAGTTCTTCCTTAATCTTAGGCTTAAGGCCTTGTTAAAACATTGTTGCCAATGCAGTGTTATCTCATTTAGTGTTAGCAGCGAGCTGCTGAAACTCTGCAGCGTAATCAGCAGCTAACTTGGTTTAACGTATGCGTTGGATATTACGACGTGCGATAATAGATTTATTTGGTACTCTAAAGATTGGTTTAATTATAGTCTTGAATTTCTCGAAGTCTTCTATCCATTTGTCTACTTCTTTTAGAGCATCGCCAGCGTTAAACAGCTAAACGAAAGGCTTAATCCACTTAAAAGCATTGCCACGCATGTAGCTGGAAACAAGTACAACTTGTTTGTCTTTAGGTATCTTTTCTCCTTGGAACAGGAAAAAGAGATCTTACTGCATGAGCCAGTCATTAAGCTTGGCGCAATCTCTGTGGTAGAGATCCAGTTTATTGACAATTATGTTGTTGGTTGGCGTGACCGTATTGCTTATATTAACGTTGGAGCTTATAGAGCTGCTAGGGGTAGCACAGGTTGTTCTAGTAGTACTAGTCATCTTGGGGGTGTTTAAAGTGTTGAAGTCGTACCTGGACAAAGTCCAATATTGTACTGATTTGTTAGTTCTTGGGGATGGCTAGTAGTAATAGAACAAGGGCGAGATGTCTAAGTGGAGCTTAATATAACAACTCAGGAGTATAGCAATAAGTAATAGGCAATCTGACTTGTTATGCTAAGGGTTGAGATCTAAAGACAAACTTAATTAACTAAGTTAAACACAAACTATAAGGGTTGTGTTCTTACTAACTATATACTGTAATGAATGCATGTTGCTTAGTTATGCTTAGTTACTTAGTACTGCTGAGCAGTACTAATTACTGATTACTAAGCACGTCACGTAGAGCATCTTGCTTAGTGGTCACGTGGCCGCGCAGGGGCCCTTAGCTCCCTTGGTAATTACTTCTCTCTATATTGAGTTTATTGTAATATCTTTTTGTGCTAAGCCCTTTGTCTGCAAATCCTGAAGGATTGGTTCTTTGCCTAAACAGGTTCGTAACAATAGTATAAGGAAGAAGTAGAATTCCTTAGCTATGTTATAGGAAGATATAGAGTTAAGATAAGTAAGAAAAAGATATAGGTTGTAAAAGATTAGCTAGCACCTATATCTATTAAAGGAATATAGGAATTCCTAAGGTTTATTAACTTTAACTAACGCTTTATTAAGAACTACTCTACTAAGGCCTTACTACTTATAAAGCTTACATAGAAGGATACACTATTTAAGTAGGAATAAGTATAAGAAGATACCTTTTAATTACTTAAGTAAGTATATATAGAGCTACCTATATTAATTATATTTAAGAGCAGCAAACCTACACGCCTTAAAACTAATACCTTAGATTTAGCATTAGAAGTATACATTACTTAGGAATAAGACAGATAATAGCACCTAATAGCCTACTACTTAAGAAAGTTTATAGTACTAGAGGAACACTATAATATATATAATAAGAAACTTATAGCTATTATTAACGTATTATAGCACTAGAGAGTCTACGTAGAAAGCTGCTTAGAACTTACTATCTATATAGATTATAAGAACTTAGTACACTTTACTACTACTAAGGTTCTAAACTAATAATAAGTTTACTAGTTAGAAATGCTTAGTTAGTATAAGTTTAAGATTCTGTACACGCTAGAAAAAGAAAATAGTAGAGCAGACGTACTTAGCTAACGCTATAACCTTATAGGCAAGAAAACAATTAACAAATTTACTATCCTTAAGAAGAATAATAATAGGTTACTAGGACTATTACAGTAGCTTAATCTAGTAATATGTGTTTACTAGGACTAGCACACATTAACATAAGTACTAGAGGAATTAGAAGAAGAAATTATAAGCAGTTATTATAATAACCTACTTTATAGTCACCCTAGTATTATAAGAATAATAGAGCTTATTAAAAGACATTATAAGTTCCTAAACATATATAATAAAGTTAGTAAGTTTATTAAGAATTACGTAAGCTGTTAGTAAAATAAACACAGCATATATACTAAGTATAGAGAAGTATAGGCTATAGAGCTACTAATAGCACTATAGATAAATATTATAATAGACTTTATTATACAGCTACCTATCTCTAAGGACTCTATTATAGGATATAACTATAACTTAATCTTTATTATAGTAGATTAGTTTACTAAATATACTAAGATAATACTATTTTAATATAGTTATATAGTAGAATAACTTATATAAGTGTTTCTTAATAGAATTATCTACTATTATAGTATACCTAAATTAATTATTAGTAATAGAGATAAGCTCTTTATATTAAACTATTAGACTACGCTATTAGTAGTAATAGGAATAAAGAAGAAGCTATCTACAGCCTATTATCTATAGATAGATAGATAGACTAAATACATAAACTAGACTATAGAAATATATCTAAGGATATATAGTAACTAGAACTAGAATAACTAGGTTTTACTATTACCTATAGTATAAATTATATATAATAATAAGTTATTAGAAGTAATAGGTATAATACTATTCTTTATAAATTATAGAAGATACCTAAATCTCTTTACTAAGTTATTAGATAGTAATATCTAAATAGAATTAGTAATAGCCTTAGTTAAAGTACTAAAGAAAATATATAAGAAATTACTTAAGAATATTATAAAAGCTTAATTATAAGTAGTTTTATATATTAATTAGAAATAAAAAATAGCACCTTAGCTAAAAGAGAGAGATAAAGTATATCTCCTTATAAAAAACCTATATATATAGTAACTAATAAAAAAACTAAATAAGGTTAAGGTTAGACTATTTTTTATTTCTAAGTAAACTAGCCTAGTTACTTATTAACTTACACTACTAAAGAATATAAAGATCTATCTAGTATTCTATATCTTATTATTAGAACTAGCTAACTCTAGAATACTAATCTAGAAAGACTTCTACTATTAAGCTAATAGTAAAGATAAGTAGGAAGTTAAAAAAATAGTATAATATTATAAGAAGAGAAGAACTAATAAGTATCTAGTTAAATAGTTAAGATATCCTAACTTAAAAAATATATAGAAACTAGCTACTAACCTTATAAACTACTAGTAGATATTAAAGGAATTTTAACAGACTAATTAGATACTACTACATTTAGATTAAGCTAGTACTCTAGTAAGTAGCCTTTAAAGGTACCCTAAGTACTAGGTAATAGGTTTAGATCTAGGCTAGTAAAGGGACCCTTGTTAGGACCTGTAGGCCTGTTATAGCATACCTATCTTATTATGTAGTAGAATAGGCTAGCTAGCTCTGTAACAATATAAGGCAGGGGAATTATTACTAGTACAGTAGCAATTTGTCTATCTAATACTACACTGTTACCTTTAGCACTTAATTATCTCTCCTTGTACTATTACAACCTCTATTGTCCCTAATATTTAAATTGCTCCCTAGTCTACAACTTAGAGATATAGACTAGGCAACAAAGCTATTAAGTAAGCCTGTTAGAGAACTAAAGAACACCTAAGGCCTAATATATAGATCCTTAAAGCAATATAAACTATCCTATTATAGCCTAGGTAGATACACTCCTATTAACTCCTAAAGGGGGTATAACCCCTACTATAGAGCCTAAAGATTAAACAGAGGAACGTCTAGGGCAAAGAGCTTATTCTCTACACCCTATAGAGCTACAATACCCTATAATAGTCTATAATAGGGCAACAGCTTAATAAGTAGACTAGGAACTAGAAGAACTACAAGCATAGCTCTCTCTAGTACAAAAACAGAGAGAGCTAGAGTAACTTTAGGAGATTAAGGTAAGATATAAGATAGGAGATCTATTAGTGCTTCTTATTACAGGAAATTTACTTAAAAATACTATACTCTTACTAGTAAGCTTATCCTTAAATCTTCTAAGACTAGAACCCTCTTAGCAGTTCTTAAAGACTAATTGTGCAGAGTATAATTACTAGAAAAGAGACTATAAATTATATTTTCTCTAATTACCTGTTAATTTTACAAGGGAGTAGTAAAAGGTAGATTTTAGTGTTATATATATTTTAGAACCCCTAAAAAGCCTATAGAAAGCATATTGTGCTTTAATAAGGTACTAGCTGCTTATCTAATAGCCTACTTAGCTAAGTCTTAAAATAGTTATGCTAGACTCTTTAGAAACTCTAGCAGAGCAGAAGCAACAGACCTATAAAAGGTTAAAACATGCCTGCTAAAGATTAAATTAGTCTCTAACAGATTTGCTTAATTACTTACGCCCCTTATAGGAAGAACTAGAGACAGCGCAATCTCTAGAACTTTAAGTGCTAGAGTATATCTTAGCATTATAGGAAGATATTTAAAAAGATCTTTTTCTCCTCTCTGTTAACTGTAGAACTACATTACTACTAGTAAAGGAGCACGCTAATGTTATCTATTAGAGAAGGGGCAGTAATAGAGAAAAGAAGGAATTAACAACTAAGAAGGGCCTAAAGAAGGCTGAATTAAAAAGCAAAGAATAAGAGAGAGTTAAGAAGACCCTAAGAAAGTTTAAACAGCCTCTTAAGGGCTAGAATAGGCTACAAGACTATAAGCAGGGTAATAGTGTACGCTACTACTCTAAGGCAGTTTACTATAGGTGTAGGGTAGCTAGCTATATCTAGCCTAATTACCCTAAGGCTAGTAAAGAGGATAAGGACTCTTTATTTACTAAGGAGAAAAAAGGCAAGGGGTAGAAAGATTAAACTCCTATCTCTCTGCCTATATTACTCTTTCTAAGAAGAATTAAACTTTAGGCACCCTAAAGGAAGCACTATATCCTAAGCCAACCTAATTACTTATAGTCTAGACAACAATTCTATCCTCTAAGCTAATAGAGGCTATAATAGACAGAGGCTTACAGCTAAACTTGTTATTAGTAACTTTAGCTAAGGAGCAAGAACTCCTAATATATCTCCTTCTAAAGCTACTAGCTAAAGGGGTAAATAGGAATAAGTTAATAGTGTATAGTACTACTATAGTAGATGTAGTTATTACTAATTTACGCAGACAGATAGAAACTTAAAGAGTCTTGTTTATAGTAACAGACCTATAGAGGTATAAGATATACCTAGGTCTACTATAGATAGACATAGTCTATCCTAAGATTAGCTACGCTAGTAGGCGTATGCTCTTCTAGGGCGTTAAGGCTAAAGATAGAGCTAAGTTCTAGAAAGTAGCTATAGAAGACGCAGTTAAGTTTAAGAAGAGCATGTGCGCACTATTAATAGATGTTTATACGTGCCTTATTAACTTTATAGGCTAAAGGGGGACAGATAAGCCTAAAGTAGGCTAGTTGCCCCTGCAATACGCAGATTTTGTAGATGTAGGTTTAGAAGAAGGCTCTAAGGTTCTTCTAGAACATAGCAACTACAACTTGTCTATTACTTTAATACTAAAGGGTGTACTACCCTACTAACTCTTATACAACCTCTTAGTAACTAAGTTAGAGATACTTAGGAAATACTTGCAGGAGTACATAAAAAGAGGATGGATTAGGCAGTTAAAGTCTCCTATAGGGGCACCTATCCTTTTTATAAAGAAGAAAGATAGTAGCCTAAAGCTTTATATAGACTATTATAGCCTAAATAAGGTTATAATAAAGAACTACTATCTACTACCTCTAATTATAGAGTCCTTAGAGCGTCTTTCCTAAGCTAAGTACTATATAAAGCTTAATATAAGGGAAGCCTACTATTAGATCTAAATTATAGGAGGAGATAAGTAGAAGACTATATTTTGCACAAGATATAGTTATTTTAAGTATACTGTTATACTCTTTAGGCTAATAAATGCCTCTACACAATTTTAGGCTTATATTAACTATATATTAGCAGGGCTTATTAACATATCTTATATTATGTACTTAGATAATATACTTATCTATTTAGATATAGAAGAGGAATATATTACATATATTAAGGAAGTATTAACTAGGTTGCATAAAGCTAAGCTATATATTAAGCTAAGCAAGTGTAAATAGCATACTAACTACACAGAGTTCCTAGGTTATATTATTAGTCCTAAAGGAGTTAGTATAGACCTAGAAAGAATTAAAACTATCTAAGATTAGCTACTGCTAAGAACAGTACAGAATATTTAAGTGTTTATTAGATTTATAAACTACTACTAACATTTTATAGCTAGATTTTCTAAGTTGGCCCTACTATTGGTTATTCTAACCTATAAAAGCCTAGGCTTAGCTAGGGGTAGCCTAGCTATAAGAAGGAAGGAAAGCTAGAAAATAGAAATAAGCTAAGAAGGAAAAAGAGCTTTCTAAGAACTAAAGGACTCTTTCTTAAAAGTT
>JAPEUT010000047.1:0-119305 GCA_027946375.1 Neodidymelliopsis sp. IMI 364377 | reverse complement strand
CCCCCACCTCCCAACTAAACTCCCACCAAACCAACACGTCAAACACAGGACCTCCATCGCCTACCGCCGCCTCACCCGCGCCCTCTCATTACTCCCCCCCTCCACCTCCTCGCGTGTAACTTTCACCCTCGTCTTATCCCCCTACCAACTCTACCCCTCAGCCCCTGACACCGGTGTTTCCAAATCCTCCTTCTACCTCACAGAGCGGTACGCCGGGTCTGCGGAGCGGTATGCGAAATACGTGAGCTACATGACGGTGCTGGGACGCGATGAGGGGATAGAATTTGATTTTGACAAGGGCGAGGTGGCGAATACGTTGCATGCGCATCGCGTGTTGGGCGTGCTGCAGGAGAGGTTTGGGAGTGCGGTTGCGGTGAGGGCGTTGGAGAGTTTGTATGCGGCGTATTTTGAGAAGGGGAGGCATCCTAGTTCGGACGAGACGTTGATGGAGGCGTGTGCTGCGGCGGGTGTTGGGGAGGAGGAAGCGAGGGAGTTGGTGGGTGGTGAAGAGGGGAAGGTGGAGACAGAGAGAAAGATCAGGGAGGTGAGTGGGGACGGGGTGGATAGTGTGCCGTGGGTTGTTTTTGAGGGGCGCAAGAGGGATTTCACACTTGTTGGAGCGAAAGAGGTGGGGGAGTATCTCAAGATTATGGAGCAGGTAGCCAAGGAGGCATCGTAGTGGTTGGAATCAAGAGACATGAGAAATTCAATTTCTAGTCTGTATCGAATGTATCTGCCATTGGCTGCTATCCTAATCACGCTTGCTACTGTTAGCAAAGCAAGCAGATAGCGTATCAAGATTGCCAACCAGATGGCCAGACATCATGTGGCAATGGCCGTCAAGTATGCACGATGAAGAAATGAAGGAAAGAATCATAATGTCATCATCCCACCCACAAGGAATTGCCGCTGTGAATGTGTCGAAGAGAAGTATCATCTTCCTGCTGCAAGATGTAGGCTACTTGCGAGCCCAGTTGTAGCCAACGTCTGCACGCTTGGTGGCCTCGCCGCTGGAAGGATCTCCACAGACAGGACCCCAGACCTGCGCCTCGAACTGGCCGGCTGCAATATTATTGCCGGCGTAGTCGTAGTCTACACACGTCAGCACTTCATTTCTACACTGCCTCATATCACTTACAGCAGTACAAGCGGCCAGGCCAGTTGACCTCACCGGGGTTGCAGTATCCAACAGCACAGCCGACACGCGAAGAGTTGCGCCACACCATCTGAGTGAAGTGGCCCCAGGCATCGTCGTAGTGAGGCTGGTCGTACGGATACTTCACCTCCTCTTCGTGCCAGCCATGGACAGCCGTGCGGGCGAACTCGATCCACTGATCATAGTTGGTAGGAGCTGGCTTTTGGGAGGAGAGGTTACTGCCGGAGCGCATCTGTGTGGGTCAGTTCAGCTCACTATGCTGTTAATGGCTCCATAACTTACGTGCTCAGGCATGTACGTGCATTCAGAGATGTCGCGGCGGGCAGCATCAGCGAGACCTTGGTCCCAGACCAGATCCTGAGCGCAGTGGAGGCGGCGCCAGTACCAGTGAGCCCGCATCACCGCGCTGACGAAGTTGGGGTCATCTGCATGAGGAGCTTCGTCGTTGTAGAGATTGCGAGGCTCGACGTCGAGTGCAGGCGCAGCAACCACAGTGGCGGCCAAGACGGTGGCAAGTGCAGCGAAGGGCTTCATACTGTTGTCAACGTCGTTCACTAAGAGAACGACAAACGTATAGAGATAGGGTTTCGCAGGGAATAGGGTCGTAGGTGAGCTGGTGCAGTCGATTCAAGATGTTGTGCACTCAGGTAGCGAGTCAAAAGAGTGGCGGTAAGGTAAAGAGCGTGAATGATCAAAGATGGAGAAGGAGTCGAGTGAGACTGCGGCGTGTTTATATGCACGAATGGTCCGTGTCATGGGGTAATATTGACAGCTCCTTCTGCCTTCACTTCTCCCAGACGTTGCGCGTTAGCTTGTAATCAGGCCACAGGCCTTGAACGGGGGAAAGAGCGATTATAGACTGTATGAGATGTCTATTGTGAAGCCAGCATGGCAGTTGTGAATTCAAGATTTACAGAACAACAAATGAACCAGCAGAATTACCCGACCTGTGTCATGGTGATTTCTTGCCCGAGCATGATAGGTTCGTTTGTCACCATACCCTTTCCGTTAATGAGCACAGTCGTAAGTGTCACGTAGTGCCTGCCTGAAGGCGCCTACAAACGAGCGTTACTACGTTAATATTCTCGATGCACGTGTTGAGTCTGTGAAAGGGATTGCCGTCACTGCAACAAGTACATTCTGTGCAGTGAACGACAAAGGCGTAGACACCTGGCGATTCTGAAATTTTGACTGAAGAACATCAGATATGGAATGTATGGATAGACGGACTGAGGATAGAGATACGGTTGAAACCAGAAAGTAGCACAAGTTTCCATCCAATAATTGATAACCTGACGTCTTATAGAGTTGAGTCGGCAATGGTCGCGATCCATGTAACATGTGTGGATGAGCTAATACCATACAGTCCACGTGCAAGTGACGAAAGTGGTCCAGGATCGTCAGGTACAGCATGGTGAATCAGATGAAGGTCCGACTCTAGTCAACATTCTGGATAGCTACAGCTTGTAGCACCTGAAGACCCTGCTGCGCAGTCTTTACGAACACTGCAATCGCTCAACTGTTCAAGGATGCTTGTGCAGGGCAATCTTATTCGTGCCACTTAACATAGCTCCCATCTGTAATGGCCATGATTACCCCTCATACCCCGCCGGTACAACCTGAGCTCAACGTTAGGATTGACTCGCCGTGTTTGAACATGACGATGGGGCGATCAGGAAACCGGCGGGTACCAACAGGTTATGCCGCGCCAGGTGCTGGGGACTAGAACTACCACAGGAGTAGTTGGGGATATATCTACGGCCAGGTGCATGGTCCATTAAGCTGGCAGCCACTACGGCAGCCTGTAGTATGATTGCAGTAATCGGTCACCCTTCCTTCAAGCGCTTAGCTGGTCGTCCGATAAGGGAGTCATCTGGCAGTCCGCTCCTCTTCGTGCCTGGCAGACTAGAGGTACGAATGTCGTTGTCCTCCTGACTGACCCTTCGAACAGGGTACTTGATCTTTGAATCCTCGAAACAGCTCTCTGATGGCTTGCCATGTACGGTAAAGTATGGGTGCTCAAGTGCTTTCTCCGCAGTCAGGCGCTTCAAAGGGTCGTACTCGAGCAGCTGCTTGAGCAAGGAGAGCCCCTCCTGTCCAGGTGTATCAGGACCAGTGCCGACAGGATAGTGGTTGTTGTTCAGTGTTTGGTGGTACCACCGTTCTAAGCCATCGCCTTGTGGACGAGGATAACGCGCTGCATTGCCTGCAAGAAGCGAAGTAAGCTGCGGATACTCCGGCATCGACGTTAGTAGTGGCCACCGATCCTTGCTAGGCATGCCCATGATCTCGACAATCTTCTGCATCTGATTTCGCTGAAAAGGTACCGTCTTTTTATTGTCCATCTTTGCTTCTTCGCCTTTGAAAATAGGTCGTAAAGACAGCAACTCAGCAAAGATGCACCCCACAGCCCATAGATCAACAGCTGGCGTATAGTGGCGGCTACCAAGAAGCAGCTCCGGAGCTCGATACCAGATAGTGACAACAACTTTGTCCCCGGAGAACAAGGACTGGAGTGGTTTGTGGAAGAGACGGGCAAGACCCAAGTCACCAATCTTAACCTTGCCAGAGCTCGTCACCATGATATTGGCTGGCTTCAGATCTCGATGCATGACCCAGTTACGGTGCAGATAGACAAGGCCTTGCAGTAGCTGATACAAAATGGACTTGATCGTCCGTGCAGGTATGGCTCGGCGTTGTGGCTGGTTGTGGTGATGGATGATTTGCAGCAGGTCGTGCTCTGCATACTCGAAGACAATGAAGATACATTTGTCTTCCAGAATAATCTCTGAAGTATGCACGACGTTTGCATGTGCAAGCTCAGTACAAAGGGCCATCTCTCTTATGGCGGACTGTGAGATGCCAGAATATTGTAGTTCGCCTTCCTTGTCCGGCTTGAACCTGTGCTGTCTGTCAGCAACGCCGGTACACAGAATAACTGGATCTTACTTCTTGATGGCAAATTCTCCGATGCGGCCATTCTTGCCTTCTGCTTTGTACACGCGTCCATAGGTACCGCTGCTGATGAAGCCTACGATCTTGTAACGCTCGTTGATACGCTTCTTTGAGCTGTATCCTGCGAACATTTGTGTAGAATCTCCCGGATCTGTTCCACGACTCTTCAGCGTTTTGTTCAAATTGATCAAAAATGTGATTGGAGATGGAGATAGAAGGCCGATATCAAAAATGTGAGACGAGTGTGACGGTGTGAGGTTGGCTGCAGCAAGGCTGGCGGAAGGAACAACAATCAAGCGATCAGCAAAAGCAAGCGCAGAACGGAATCTACACAGATGGGAAGAGGCAGGGGGTGGGTAGTATCAGGAGAGAGTCGACCAAGCATAAAGGCGACACCAAGATGGACGACAGCAAAAGGACTACCGACCGTTGAAGGCTTTCGCAACGCTACTGCGCAGGGTTGATGCAGCAGAGGGTGGGCCACCCGCAGACGGGGGATTTGACGGCTGGCTCATGGTTAGGCGTCATCTGCGTCTCGTTTAAACGTCTCCACGTCTCCACGTCGGCAATATGGCGCGTAGGCGCGTGCGGCGTTTGACGGACGTGTTCCGCAGGGGGGGTGATCTCTCGGGGCGCAACCCGCCGATGTGCCGTCGTCTGAACGCTGGGTGTTGGTTGGAATTAGAGACAACGCTGCGGTGGGTGAGCTTGCAGAGCCAGAGCTAGAAACAGATCCAAGTAGTGTCGTTCGTAATCGAGGGGACAGGGTGCACAGTTCCCTTGAGCCTGAGCCTGAGCCATGGGTACAGCTGGGTGGCTCCCCCGCAGAGCCGCAGTCGAACGCTTGTCGCCCAAGCTGCCACGGCCAACCACCGTCACGCATCCTACACATCAACTGAAACTCTCGCACATCGTTTCACAACGAGCTCTGATGGTTCAGTGAGCTTTGCCATCTTCGCGAAACTATAGTGAAGTCTACTGTGTGGTGATCAGGCCCCTCCGCGGCTCAGAAAACAGGTACATGCAACCAGCTCATGGTATATAGTCACAATGGCGTACTTCCGTACATGAAGCTGACATCTACATACGGCTCTGTAGACGCGCACAAAGCTCCATCACTCCTCGAGTCATCTAACACAGCTTCCTGATAGCAGCATGAATCCGCGATCATGGTTCGGCGACCTTACGGGGTACTTTGTGTACATCCTCTTCATCGCGACCCTGGGACCTTTGCTCTTTGGGTTCCATCTAGTATGCCACGCTCGTCGGCCCTGCATCACATACCATAGCTAACAACACCAGTCTGAACTGAACGCGCCCGAAGATGTCATTCGCTGCAAGAAGAGGTCCATCACGTCCACCGATGTTACCGCGAACGCTGCCCCAAACCTGCCACAGTGCATCGAGATGACCCCAACGCAGTGGGGCATTGTAGGCTCCATGTACACGCTCGGCGGACTGATAGGCGCACTGTCGGCTGCACCGGTGGCCGGCAAGTATGGTCGTCTCAGGGCTATGCAGATTACGACTCTGTTCTTCACTATTGGCCCTGTCTTCGAAGCCCTCTCACCCAGCATCGCTGTTATGGCTTTTGGTAGACTGGTGTCTGGTGTTGGCGCAGGAGCCTCGGTGGTTATTGTGCCCCTATACATCTCAGAGATTGCACCGCCAGCCAACAAGGGTTTCTTTGGCGCATTCACACAGATCATGTGCAATGTGGGCATCTTGGTCACTCAGTTGTTGGGCTACTTCCTGAGCCACGACTCATACTGGAGAGTCATTCTGGCTGTCGGAGGCATCATAGGCCTCGCACAAGGGCTTGGCTTGTTATTGTCGGCTGAGAGCCCCAAGTATCTGGCTGAAAAGGGCAACATTACACTTGCGAAGAGAACGTTGCGCAAGATTCGAGGGGCCGACGCAGACATTGACAGCGAGATGAGCGACTGGGGAGTGGCTGGTACGAACAACGTGAATGGTACGCCTCGTCTTACAAGCTTCTCATGTCTCATCCATACTGACATCGCAGCAGAAGAGGAACAGACCCTACTGAGCAACGAAGGAGGGTCTTCGCAACCGGCTGCCAAGCAGTCTGAAAACGAAGCATCTCTGAGCATTGCGCAAGTCTTCCGTCACCCAGAGTACAAGAAGGCTGCCTTTGCTGTCATCATGGTCATGCTGGCCCAGCAGTTCAGCGGCATCAACAGCATTGTCATGTACGGTGTATCACTGCTGGCAGGTCTGCTAGAATCCAACTCGGCACTGCTCAATCTCGCCGTCTCCGCCATCAACATTGTCATCACCGCTGGAGGCGCACCGCTTCCGGACAAATTTGGTCGCAAGCCATGTCTTCTCGGCTCCATTGCTGGCATGGGCATCAGCGCTCTTCTTCTCGCCATTGGCATCATGAAGTCAGTGCCTGTTCTCTCAGCTCTTGCGGTGCTTTTCTTCGTTTCGAGCTTCGCACTTGGACTCGGGCCAGTGCCCTTCATTCTGGCGAGCGAGCTTGTGGGACCAGAAGCCGTGGACGCAACACAGAGTATTGCGCTTGGCGCGAACTGGATTGCAACCTTCATTGTGGCGCAGTTCTTCCCGTTGTTGAGCGCACAGCTGGGCGGAAAGGTCTACCTCATCTTTGCGGCCCTCTCCGTATTCTTCTTTGGCTTCCTCTCCTGGTACGTGCCAGAGACCAAGGGCAAGAAGAACGCCGACGAGGTCTGGGGTCGTGAGCGCAGGGTCGATTGAGAAACGAGCGAATCGGCGGCATGACGTGGGTTACACCAAATTTGGAGGAACATGTGCATGTCTTTTACGACGGAGTAGCAAAATGAACACAACCCCTTTTCACCAATCTCCATGCCCTCGACTGCTTTGTGTTGCTTACGAACATGATTACCCATCCACCTCTGGGCTCTGGCTCAGGCGGCCAAATGTCGGCGCCCTTCCGCAGGCTTCCAAATGACCTTGAAGCGGCTTCGGCATCGGGACTTCTGACATGAGTCGCTAACCCCCACTGAAACTCCCTCGGCCCTCATCACGACATCAGACCTCAGCACTCGATGCGCACGCCGCTCTGACATTTTGCACACACCGATCCTCCTCGCCTTGCTGCCAATTGACCCTGCACGCTTTCCCCAAGCATGCCAGAACTACCCACGCATACGTCACCGGGCCTACCACCGGGCCTACCACCGCTGTACACACCGCAACCGCAGAGCCCAGGTCGGGATGGCTTCGACTTCCACACCACCGACGAGGCCGTAGGGGAGGACACAATACACAACCCGGGGCCAAGAGCATCACAGCACCGTGGATCTGACCCCCCGCCCTCCATCATCTCTCCCGCCTTCACGCCGCCAGCAACCCCCGGCGTCTCCACACCCTCACAACCCCGCCGGCCGCCCCGCTCGATACCGGTTGACACATCACGCACCACCGATTCGCCGCGGCCTGAGCTCCTGGAGAAGCTGCCCATTGTCGAATGCGAGGTGCGAGCGCGCATACCCACCACCACCGGGCATGAGATGTGGCTGCACGTGTACCGCAACAATGTAGACACCAAAGAACACCTGGCGATTGTATTCGGTAACCAGATCCGCTCGCGATCCCTCGATGCAGAACGGCCCGGCGAAACAGAACTCGACCGCATGACCAGAGGCGCATACGTGGGGCGACTGTTCCCTGGCCGAACAAGCTCGCGAATAGAAGCAATCAAGCGCGCTGAGGGCGTGCCCTCGAAACGGAAGCCTGACACAGATACCCCTAATAACGACAGCGGTCTCGTCTCCCCCTCTTCAGCATCCTCAGAAAACGGCGACGTCCTACCGCCAACCTCCGATCTCCCTCTCGTGCGCATCCACTCGGAATGCTACACCGGCGAAACCGTCTGGTCCGCGCGCTGCGACTGCGGCGAGCAACTCGATGAAGGCGCGCGTCTAATGGCCGACCCCACACTCTCTCCATCCGGCGGCGCAATCATCTACCTGCGGCAAGAAGGGCGCGGCATCGGGCTTGGCGAGAAGCTGAAAGCGTACAACCTGCAAGACCTGGGCAACGACACTTACGAAGCCAACGTCCTCCTCCGACATCCGGCAGACGCGCGAAGCTACGGACTCGCGACTGCTATGTTGATGGATCTGGGACTGGGCGGTGAACGCGGCATCAGGCTGCTGACCAACAATCCGGACAAGGTGCGCGCGGTGGAGGGGCCCGGGCGGGAAGTCGTGGTCAGAGAACGGGTGGCTATGGTTCCTTTGGCGTGGAAAACGGGCGGCAAGCAGGGCATCAAGAGTGAGGAGGTGGAGAAGTATCTCAGTACAAAGGTAAGTCCAGGCAGTGTATTTTTGAAGATGGAGAGACAGAAGACTGACAGTCACACTAGATCGAGAAGTTCAAACACATGTTGGATCAGAAGTAGAAGCAGAAGTAGAAGTAGAAGTGGGTGCTTGAGTGGAACAAGCTGGGACATATATCGAATGTGTGGGCATCATATTGCATATAGAGCAAGAGCAAGAGCAAGAGCAAGAGCAGAAACACCGCATACGCTGGCGTTAGTTGGTGTATACCATTGACATATCCCACCTCCTCTCTTGTTCCACCGTGGATCGTGCTACATATTCCACTGTCGAAACCCAGGCTCATGGAGGCGTTCTGAATACATTAAGCCTTCCTCGCCCGTCTGCCAGCCGTACATCCTTCGTGAGATAAAATTCTGATGAACGGTTTGCCCACTGCCGCTCAGTCGTAAGCCTTTGATCTTACCCACTACCACGGGGACATAACCGCATGCGGCTAACACTAGAGCGGATACAATTTCGAAAGCCTGGTCCCAATCCTTGATACTATGTGGCGCACAAGGCTTGAATGTACAGAGCCGCGAAGGACCTGTGTTGGACTTGGAGGCGAAGATGATTCCCGATATAAAAAGCAGACAACAGCAGGAAACGGCCGCCCACATGCCGTAGATTCTGGATCCAGAGTGCCGGCTCCGTCTCCTTCTTATACTTTCTTTTCTTAATACATGCTTGTATAAAAAGCTGCTGCTGGTCGCTGATGCAAAAAATACGACATTGATGGGTATTATCAGTCTGACCAGCTTGGAATCATGAACGGCTATGAGATTGCCTTCTTTCTGGTAAGCGAGCATAGCCACCATACTGCTCACCACACCAAGCAGTGAACACCAGGGTAACAGTGGTGTGTCTACTTGGTTAGAAAGACTTTCATCAATCGTTTCCTCCCAGAAATGTATGGCAAGGTTCTGCAAGCTTGCGTTGATGGTTCCCCAGCTTGCCACAGCCATGGCAGCCGTGATGGTTCCATAGGTGGCATCTGGGGAGGATATCTGACGGGCCAGATCGAGGGTAGCCCAAGTGGTATATAATAGATAGCCATAGAGATCGAAGTGCGACATGTGTGATGGTTCGTATAGGACAGTGTACCATGATGATACAAGGGTAACGAGCCAGGCTGCCCAGGCTCCAGGGCCGTAGATACTATTTATCTGCAAGAAGCCGTGTGGATCCAGATCTGATGAGACCGTTGGTGTAGTAGCCATCGTCGAGAAGTCATTCGCCATGGTTCTTGCAAAAGAAACTAGCGTTCGGTCTGGGCTGCTCTTAGGATTGGGATGTTCCCACGCAACCTAAGATACCATACAACGCATAGTTGAGTTGGTGATTTATAGCTGCGGCGCCAAGAAGTTGAGCTGCATCACAGCACGTAAGCCACATACAAGACCTGCAGCCTTCTCATGCAAGCGTCATAATTCGCAAGATTTCCCGACGTGTGATTGGTGAAAGATCCAATTACTTTGGTCACTTTCACCGGTAATCTTATACGTGCACAGCCCTCCTCTACGCATGAGAACGAAGTGCGATGAACTCTTTCTCTTTTCCTGTACCTAGCACAAAATAGCTGTTCAGAGAAAGGTACAGCAAACACTGATGCCGTGAAGGTTACATATGTCATAGCTACTAACACGAACAACAGCACAGATATCGACTCAACACTAATGCCAGTGGGAAGAATGCACAGCCTGCCAAAACAGCCCCTACACTCCCCAGCCTAAGCTTTACACCTATCGTCACCTAACTTGAGCGTGTGTCTACCTTGGAGGATTCGTATTTTTCTGCTACCCACTCGACCGCAGCCATAGTACCACACTTATACACACTAGGGCTGACTTGATACTAGTAGGTGAACAGTCGCCAAAATACTTGAGAACGGTCTGTGGTTTGACATGTCGTATCGACTAAGGCATTATTCGTCACGCTCTCGTCGTGGCTAAGCCCATCCTTTCCCCTTGAAGAACGCCTTGACGATCCTTGACTGTAGGTCTGCCTTATGCAGCGCCTAGTCGCAAATCTTCCAAAATTCGATGACCAGCTTCGGGAGCACTACAGACGCTTCTTTTCTGCCCGGATGTTGATGGCGTCGTCCGTTTGCGATCGTGACGTGGATTTGGTTTTCGTCTAAGCAAATGGCAGTGATTGCTGGCTGCGTTGGTCTGCTTGATTGTTGCTTGCGGTTAACTTTTCTTCTCTGGTCTGGAACTCGTTGTTAGGCTATGTTGCCGTTATATTGACTGTGATCGAGAGTGAAAACAGACTATAGCGATACCAAGGATTTAGGCTTCATGGCCTCAAAACTCAAGGAACCATAAGCTGAAGGACTGGGAATCTGCGGTATGCGCATGGTTGATATGAGCCACAAGATTTGCGTTTACCGTTTAGAGAATTGCTTTCTCTGTGGAGGTAATGGACACAAAACTAAGCATATTGAGTTATATAGAAAGGAACCGCATCATAACGCGCTGTGTGACTCTACTATCTGAAAAGGCTCATGCCCAGACCAGAGTGAAGCGACCAATAGTAAGAATGCATGTCAATGCTAGTGACGTGGAAAGATGAAGTTAATGAATGCGAGCAAAAGACAACGCTAAGTTTTCCACATGCATTGTCAGGCAGAACATCAGTCCACCTAGAATATCAGAACAGGATGGTTGGCTTGCCTTATTCCTCCGCTGTCATCATTTCATGAATTGAATGGCTCTTGAGGTGTATTTGCAATACTGATTTTCCTACCAAGGAACAGTCGCTAGCTGCTTTGTAAAGCTCTGCGATATTCAAAAATATAGACTTGAACTTTCTCTAGTGATGTTGAAGTGCCGAAAGCCCAGTTGAGGAAGTTCTTTGGGACCTGCCAATTCGGCACTAGCCGACCTTCGGCATGTGATGGCGTCAGCATCTCGAGTCACGGAAAATGTCCCCACCTCACGCCTAGTTTACAGTACAAAATGTAGCATTCCACCCACATGGCTTGACGGCCAAACTCGTGTCATAGCCAGTAAAACTTACATTCAGCATGTCCTCCGATAAGAACGTTGCGCCGTCAATTGACGTAAAAAACCTCAGCTATGCATTCCCGGACGGCTCGAGCGGTCTCAAAGAGGTGTTCCTGGACCTGCCGCCTGGCAGCAGAACACTCTTAATTGGAGGTATCAATCGCATGCACAACTGATTCATGTTGCAGAAGCTGACGATCTGCAGCGAACGGTGCCGGTAAAACAACATTGCTGCGCCTGCTTTCCGGCAAGCGCATGGCCCCAGCCGACTCTGTCCATATCGCTGGCGTCGACCCTTTCAAGCAGGGCCTCGAAGGCGTGACCTACCTTGGTCTCGAGTGGGTCCTGAACCCCATCGTACGCACCGATATCGACGTTGTTACCCTCCTTGCCTCTGTAGGCGGCAACTTCTATTCCGAGCGACGCGACGAGCTCGTGAAGGTGCTAGACATTGATCTCAGCTGGCGCATGCACGCTGTGTCTGACGGCGAGAGGAGGAGAGTACAACTGGCTATGGGTTTGCTGCGACCATGGACTATCCTTCTACTAGACGAGATCACCGTCGATCTCGACTTGCTCTCGCGATCCAACTTCTTGGCGTTCTTGAAGAAGGAGACCAACGAGCGCCCCTGCACAATCGTCTACGCTACACATATTCTGGACAACCTCGCTACCTGGCCCACACACCTCGTTCACATGTCACTCGGAAAGGTCAAGAAATGGGGCAGTGTAGAGGACATGGGCGTGAAGAGCGACCCTGATTCTAGGGTGCTGTCTGGTAACAGTCAGCTCGGTGAGCTCGTGCTCAACTGGCTACAGGAAGATCTCGACGAGCGAGGCCCCAGGAATAACAGGGATGCCCCACGTTCTGAAGGCATGACGTACCAGAATCTGGAAGGCAAGGGCGGATATGGCGCGGAGAAGAAGGTTGACAAGGAGTAGAGCGAAGACGCAAGAGGCTAGATGAAAGAAGGAAGGCGGGCCTGCTTCAACAATGCAGGCCGACGGTTTCAACAGGCGTTCAAGAGGCTTCTCAACGATGATACCCCGTTTTATACTTCAACATTGAAAGAATAGTTTTGTTTGAGTTTGCTCGATTTGCATCGCCTACCTTGTGATGCGTTACTCTTGTTGCTATGTGTGTTACCTCTCCGTTCAAGTTCGTCTGTTTTCTTCCCGCACAGCACTCAATGTAGCGTCCGGTGTGCAGTCGTTGTGCTTCATATATTGAGCCGTAGACGGGACGCGATACTGCGTTTAGCCATCGTCAATGTGTTGTGCAGAATGAGCGACTCAAAGGTTCTTTGTTGACGCTTCCTTCCATGACCAATCCCTCTTTCTAACTCACAATTGCATCTCTTGCTCTTTCATCTTGTGCTCTTTCATACCTCGCTCTTTCATCCTCCCCTTTTCAGCAAGCGCCACAAACAACATGCCTTCGAACACACCAATGCACTTCCTGCATCGTCATCTTCCCACATCTCTACAATCACCCATAGACATCCAGGAACCTTCACTGGCGCTCTGAAGGAGATAACCACATATCGTTACAGCACTACCGCTCACATCCACTATCAAAAGCAGCTACTCCTCAATCAACCATCTCATCACCACAGACGGACGTATCGAAGATGAAGCTCACAAACTACATCCGTAACAAGTACACGAAAACGCACTTTTACCACTCCCGCCGCACCAAACGCGCTAAAGGTACGAGTCAACACTCCTATCCAAAGGCTATGCACCCTCTCCACACCCTGCTATCTCATCCCTCTCAAGTGCCCTGCTCAACCTCTAACTAAGCACCCCCAATAGCCCTCGCTATACTCGCTTACCCCCAATATCCCCGCATCTCCGTGAACGTCGACGTCGCGCCCTCGACCAGCGGACGCCGTGCCGTCCTCTGGAGAGGCTCCATTTCCAGTCCGGCGTACATGTACAATATGGGCGTTGTGTTGCGGACGGAGGCGTTTGAGAGTCGGGTGGATGCATTTGATGCGCTGGAGCGGGTGTTGAGGTTCAGGATTAGGGAGAGGGAGTTGGGAAATGTGGAGGATAGGGAGGATGGAGAGAGAAGGGAAAGGAAGGGGTGGAGAGGAGTTATACAGAGAGGTTGGGGGTGGGGGAGTGCGGTGTGATGCTGGATTAAGTTGGGGTGGATTGGACTAGAGGATGGTGGGTGCATCGGTGTACCTGAGCCCTTGTTTTTGTGCTTCGTCGTTTGCTATCGTATGGATGAACTATGGCTTCTACGATGTCGATTAGAGAGAGCCATGACTGCTTGATGTGTGGATATTGACAAGGTGACCACTTTCAAATCAAAATACTGGAGCAAATGTGGAAACACGTGTCTCATGGAAATAACGTTTCAAAACAGTACTTTTTCAAGAAAAGAATGTGACACTTCCGCACCAGAAACTCTCTTTTCTGCATTGTAGAGAAAGCTACTACCTGGGTGTGTGTCTGTATGGTCGCTACGTTAATGCCGTTTCTAGATGTCAACTATCTTGTGTTGACTTACAGTAAATCAGGCCACTCCTCGAAAGCTAGCCTGTAATCAATTTCCATCTTCTTCCCTCTCTTTCCATGCTTTCGTTTCTCGTGCTTAGGTGTCTTGGGTTTCTGTTCGTTCTCGGACTTGTCGAGGGATTTGCAATGCGGATGGTGTGATTCCTTTGGTGCTGTGCTATTCATCGAGTTTGGTCCTTGGATGTGCTGGTCTTGCGACATCTTCTCTTTGCCTTTACCCACTTTGGACTCACATATATCCTGCAACACTTCCGGATTTTCTGACAGCGTAGAGTCTTTCCGGTCTTTCTCTTTCTTCGGTACTGTAGCCACCTTTTGTGGAAAATGATTCAAACCACGTTGTGATGCAGCGTTGTCAGGCGCCGCAGCAGTAACGCCCCCGAACCGGTCAAGACCACCGATCTGCCTAGAATCTTCGCATCAGCGTCGGTTTCGCAGGAAGTTCATGCATTGGTCCTGAAACAGACAGCTTGGCCCAGCCTCGTCGGTAGCCCTCGCCGTGATTCCACCCCTTCCATATGTACTGCGTCATCAACGAATTTCCAAACCCTTTGCCCGAAGGATCTTTCTCCTTATACATGACCATGCCGATGGTGGGTTGGGAAGACTGCTTGTCCGTGCGCCAGCGCTCTACTGCGAGATCCAAGGGCAGGAGGTCGGAGTGGTGGTTCATGGTACATGGTTTCTGAAGAGTATAATGGTGGTAGACGCTGACTGCGGAGTCGTTGGGCCATGCTGGGTCTGGATTGCGCGCGACTTCTGGGTCGAACTTGTAGATGATGGTGTCGTCTCGGCCGTCTTTGTAGCGATGGAATTCAGTAGGTGCCATGGTAATTGATACTGTGATAGCGATAGTTGTGTGTAAGCGAAACGCGAGTAGTGGAGCTAGCAACGGTCTTTGGAGTGATGCGAATGTCGATGGCTTCTCAAAGCACGTAGGTGGATCTTGCGGCAGTGGTGTATAGCCGGTATGGTAGCTTGAGGAAAGCACGTTTGGTTGCAATTAACTTGACAGGCGTGTGAGGGCACTTTATAGACATCGTAGCCTGGTGTCAAGTCTTGCCTTCACTTGCGTACATCACCTTGAAATCATCTCTTTCACTGCTTAGAACAAGCGAGCGCGACATTGATGTGCAAAGGCAGAGAACACATATCGTCGCTGTGGGCTACTCTGGAAGCGGGCTGGGAAAGAGCGTCAGATTTCGGCATCTTCTACACATTTGGGAGCATCTCTTCACGTGCCACCCAGAGTGGCCTCGAGAACGCGTAACCAACAAGTCCATGTCGACACACTTCACTTTGTCCATTCACCGAAGTGTGCCGACATCAAAGTGTTCTTCAAAGACCACGCAAGAGCACACAGAGCTCCCTCAAGCAACCTCAGTGTCGCTTGCATAGTGGTTGTCCACTGGGCTATCGCTTTTTAGCGAGCTAGCTGCTTCGATATCAACAGATCTTTGGTTCGTGTGTTTCTGACTGAGAGGTTGACGACGTCAAGCGAAAGGGAAGAAAGAGATGAAAAACATTCTTGGAATATCCAAAGTATAACCACTGTCTACCAAAGAGCTGACAATCCTCACACCGAGAGGCAGATCGTTTACCCACGTAGAGAAGGAATACCAAAAACTTTCCATACCAACGCAGGATGCAATGCGAATGAGGAAAGAGACAAGCTTTCTACCTTGGCACGCGACATGTGCTCGAGCGTGGGCTCGTGTCTCGGCAAGAGCGGCCCACTGATGGGTCCAGAAATTGAAGAAGACCGTTGGTGAAGTTAGAAACGCCAGATGCTAGGACCCCACTCAGATTGACAGTGAAGTTGTCCATAAGCACCGAGTTTCGTGTCGCGTGCCTGGCATCGACAGACGAGTGAGCTGCATCACTTCACATTAAGGTCGTAGTCAGGAATTTGTAACACCCAAGTACACTGTAGCAGCAAATCACAGCAGGCATACAAAGCTGCAGAGTCGAGAACGAACTCGCTGGCAATGAAAGGAACAAATGCAGTGACGTGTGTGGTAAGATGAGAGATGAGTGAGACTGCGCACGGCCCGGATGATGGGTGCCGATGCAGCTTGGAAATTGATGCGACAGGGCAGATGCATGCATGCGGTCTTTTGAGTGAACACATCCATAGAACCCCGCGAACTGCGGAGAGCATACACGCACTCTCTCGCTCACCGTCTGGACAGCCTCAGCAGCCCGCACGTCATCCGTAGCTCGCTTCACGCACACACTGCGCATCCGGTGCTCCCGCCCTGCTCGAATTGCTTCGCCGCTATCTCCGTCATCCCATCTGCCACTCTTGCCCACAGCTTCGATGCGCGTCCGGTCCTAGCTCAGCAACCCCCTCGACTATGTCCAGCAGGCCGCCCCTCGAACACCCCCGGCACGTCGCGTGCACCTGCACGACCTACATACGATAGTTCCCAACGTCTCGACGGCAGTCAATGGACGCTGATTAAGCACGCACAATGGCCCTGCCCACGCTCCAGTTTCTGGCGGGGCTCCTGCTCCTGCTGTACCTGCTGTCCTTCGTCCTATTCGCCTTTATACGTGTCGTCACCGGCGTGTCCGTCCAGCGCCTGGGCTACTCGGGCCTGCGCCGCATCGCCTTCACCCCCAAAGACGGCCTGCGCATCGAGATCCGTGGCCTCGGTTTCTCCCTCCACCGCCCCACATTTGCCCAGCCAACGTGGGTCAGCATCGTCCTGACCGAGCTCAAGGTTACCCTCGATCTAAAGGCGCTGGGAGA
Organism: Neodidymelliopsis sp. IMI 364377; assembly: GCA_027946375.1. Classification (NCBI taxonomy): domain Eukaryota; kingdom Fungi; phylum Ascomycota; class Dothideomycetes; order Pleosporales; family Didymellaceae; genus Neodidymelliopsis; species Neodidymelliopsis sp. IMI 364377. Next base: position 102,568 of record JAPEUT010000047.1, on the reverse strand, counting down.
GAAGCCCAAGAGGAAGACTGGGTGGTCAAAATGGTCGAATGGCTCGCCACAGACGGACAAGAGTGGGATCAACACGCCAGAGGTGGTTCTTGAGGATGAAGACGTAGATGGCAGTGAAGAGCACACGAGGAGCCTGACGTGGAAACGCCTGAAAGATGCGAAAGAGAAAATCAAGCGCATGCACAGGAAGATCAACTACATATGTTTGGTGGACTTGCTGGCCTATTCTACCACGGTTGTCGTCATTGACGTAGGCTCTGTACAGGTCGGCAACCTGTCGTTGGCTGTTGATACTAGGCGCAAAACAGTTGATCGTAGCCGCCTCTTCAACCACCACAAGCTCAAGTCCAGCCAGGAGCAACGGCCTGCCGAATGGCACCTGACACTACGCAGTGTTTTGTTCACACCAGAAGGCGGAGAGTCGACTGAGGTGCTCGATCATTGCACTCTCAACATCCATGGATTTTTGAAGAAAGAGCTGGAGGGCCTGCGCGATGCTTCCATTGCACTCAAGCTGGGACGTTTGAGCATTCCTTATGACGACGTTCAGTTGTGTGTGGATCGTGCCAAGAAGTGCAAGCCAGCGAGTGTGCAGAAGGATACCTGGACCAGGCAGCCGGACGTTTCTTTTACCGATGTCATCGAAGAGCTGGATCATCCTGAAAGTAGAGAAGAGAGCATCATTCAGACCGTTTCTGACTCTCGAGAATTCGCCAGTTCTATTCTGCGTGGCATTCACGAATTCCAGTTCGCAATAGGCTTCGTTGGTCTCACCAAGCAGGTCAGGGCTAGCCGCAAGTCGGAGCCAGAGGTGTACCTCAATGTTGCGATGAAGGAAGTCGGTATGGACTTGTTGCGCTTGGATCCTCGAAGTCCTGCACACCTCATGTACTTCTCGCCGAACGATATAGCACATCAAGCTCTCTTGGCTGCGATTTCCATCTCAGTCGGTATCGATGATGGCTCAGGTCACCCTGAACGCCTCCTCTACGTGCCAATGGCTACCACAACATTGAACACAACCCTTCCTTCCAAAACAATTCAATTCTCGAGCGACAAAGACAGTGCTGAGCGCAACACCAACATTCTTTTTGCCAACCTTGTCGTCACTTCCCCTTCTCTGGATCTGGATCCTAAGCATTTGCCATTACTACTATCTATTTTCCAAGGCTATGAAACGCGCCGGAAACCACAGAAGACTCGGAACAGCAAACGATACCTGATCCGCCGATTGTTGCCCAAAGCAAACATCAAGATCTCGATTCACGAGCCTGTCATAAGAGTGACATTGCCACCAATGGACCCCGAAAGACAAGGAACCGACGAGTTTGATCTTCTGATTTCTGCCTCGTCGTCCCTATCGCTTGATGTAGAGTCATCACATGCTGCCGACGGTGAACTACACTATGCGTTGCTTTCAACATTCCGCATGAATGCACAACAGCTGTATTACCAGACTGCGTCGATCGAAAAACACAGTCTGCTTCTAACCGATTATCTGGAGCTCAAAATGCAGTTGAGCGCTTCCCCAGACGTCACAGTAGAGCTTCGTGGAATGGCGCAAACCTTCTCTTTCTACCTTGTCCGACCAGAGATTAGCGAAGGACTTCGTCAGATTGTTACGCATCTTCAGAAAGACAGGCGCAGGAAGCGTGGAACACCAAAGAAGAAGGAACTGAACTTTCTGCGTACCCTACCACCATGGTTGGCGTACGTCCATCTGCAAGGTTCGGATTTCAATATCGAAATCGCTGGCGTTGATGAAGGCGTCTCCAAACACAGCCGAGGAGTTGCGGTACATCTTGAGTCGTGGACGGCGGAGTACAAGCACAGCCGAGATGACGAAAGCGAACTGAAGCCTGTACGTCGACGTGCACCTAGTAGAACGATCAACCGAGACGAGCATCTCCTTCGACCGCAATCTTCTCCCTCTCCAAAATCGCCCAGAAAGCCTTCGGGCAACGCCACCGATGGCAGACGGCTCGCACTCCACTTTGCAGGCCTGGAAGCCTTTGTCATTGAGGCTGCTGATCAATGGGAGCAGGACCCTTCTCTATCATTACCACGAATGGAGGTGGCATTCAGTTCAGCGTCTGATAAGCAAGGGCCTGTCTTTCACATCCATTCGTTTTCTCAGCGCTTATACCTTCGATACTCCTTGTATCGACACTTCGCAATGGGGATGGCTGCGCAAGTCTTAAGAAGGTCCTTTCATGTGCCTCGCGAACCCGTTCCTTTCGACGAACCCATGTCGCCTATGTCGCCCGTTCTGTCGCCCGTTCATCTTGCAGTACCATCACTGGATGGTGATGTTTTCGGACCCATGAGCGGGCTCAGCCCTGAAATCATCACAGTCGACTTCAAGGCTCAGTTTGTCCAAATCAAGGCGGACATGCCTTCTGACCCGCCGCTCATGCTCCAGATATACGGGTTGGAAGCTGGTCAACATCGTTGGCAGAGCCCTTTTCTACGATCTCGTCTCGTCAGGTTGTATGCAGAGAGTCCGAGCATCAAACGCGTTTGGAGCCGTTTAATTAGCCTGAAAACCCTACGCTTAGATTACAGACAAACTAAGCGCAGGTACGGGCATACAGTCACGGACGATAAATCTATCGATATCGCTACAGATGCTATACGGATTGCTGTGCCACATCAGCTGGTCGTACACAAGATCTTTGACAACGTCACCAATATCACAAAAGTCGCCAAACAAATGCACCATCGCTTTAAGACAGGCACAAACGAGTATGTTCTAGATAAAGAACCCGAAGGTCCTAAGCACGTACCAAAAATCTCTCTTCGCAGTCGAGCTGTCCTCTTTGAACTCGAGGACAGTTCATTCGAATGGAAGCTCGGCACAATCTACCGCATTGGACTCATGGAGCAGAAGCAACGACTCGCGCGTGAGCAGGCCTTTGACCTGAAAGTGAAGAAGTTGCAACAAGAAGACGAACTCCGCAGTGGAAACTCGCGCCATCGTGCCCGGTCTGCTCATGGAGGGCATCATGGACATCGCGGACGGAATAAGTCCAAGAACAGAGAGAAGGGACACAAATTCCATCGCAGGACGAAGAGCGAGAACTCAAGTGGTCGTGACTCGCTCGATCAAGATCGACCGATGCGCTACAACAAAGACGGTTTTAGTGGCCTAAGCGGCTCCTGTCAGACATCCGTCGAGGACGCTCGCGAGAAGCTGAAGGTACTCAATGCTCAGACTTGGAAAAAGCGCATTGATCACGCGCTGGCAACCCAGAACCGCTCGATCCATGATATTCGGTCCATGTTCTGGGGTCTAGATGAACTGCCAGACGATGTCGAGCAGAAAGAGACGATTTTGAGCATGCCTCAGCGACCCGCACTCATGGCTTTCGCCGTGAGTGATCTCGAGATTACCATTGATAAACCTTCATTTCCAATGTCAGAGTATCCGAAGTTCCTTCAACGTGTCGGAAAGGGCATGCCGACCGACATGCAATACTCTCTACTCATTCCCATGCACATCCAGATCAATGCCGGCGAAGCCAAACTTCATCTCCGAGATTATCCTCTACCACTCGTTCATATTCCTGCGATCGGCAATATAGGTTCCTCTCGCTTGCCAAGTCTATCGTTAAGAACCGATTTCGTTATCGCAGAAGAGTTCAGAGATGTCGAGTCTTCACGTGTCAGCAGAGTGATTGTCGTGCCAAAAGAAGAAACTTTGTCAGGAGAGCTGTCAGGCGGGTTTGCGGTCGACGTCCGTCGGACGGTTGCTCCCGTCAAGACATATTCCGATATGAACGTCGACATCAACTCTGCCTATCCCACAAGAATCACTTGGGGCACGTCGTACCAGCCTGCCATACAGGACATGATGCAGATCATCGAGAACTTCACAAAGCCTGCAGTGGATCCATCAGAACGTGTTGGATTCTGGGATAAGATCAGATTAACATTTCATTCTCGCATCAACATTGCATGGAAAGGTGACGGTGATGTCCATCTCATCCTCAAAGGTAAGCACTTTCCTAGTAGGTATGATACAATGCTGACGAGAATCAGGTTCGCGCGACCCGTACATGGTCACCGGCCACGGCGCGGGTTTTGTCATGTGTTGGCAGAACGATGTCAGGCTCAGCCTTGCAGAAGACGAAGATCCGCGCAACTTCATGGTCGTCAAGAGCGGAAGTTATGTTCTTGCTATCCCAGATCTTGGCCATTATGCACGCCATGAAGGTGATGCTGAATCGAGCCGTCCTGAGAGTGCCTCTAGTCTATCGAGTCGCAGAGAGCTTGCTGTGTTCAAGAAGACTGTCATGAAGCTCAACGGCAACGTGCGATGGGGGGTTGGTCTGGTCTTTGAACGCAATCTTGATAGCGGCGGTCGCTCTTTTGATTTCATACCTCATTACCATGTTGCGCTCAAAAACCCCAAATATGCGAAGCCATCCAACGGAAAGGTATGTCTTCACCATCTACCCAACTTAGACCATACTGACAATGTATAGGAGTATGACGCCTTCCGCGGCTTCCGCAGTCATCACATTCACATGTCCATCGCCATCGCTGCCCCCTATGATCGAGAATGGTCCGTGACGAACCAAGACGCCTCGAAGACGTACAATAGTGTACATCTCACCCCCCGCTTCTTTACACACTTCTACAACTGGTGGTCCATGTTCTCTGGAGCTATGTCTCTACCTGTACGACAAGGCAAGCTTTGGCCGGGTGTGGAGAAGTCTAGCAAGAAGTTTGGCCGACATTTGGCAACGATCAAGTACAACCTACTGTTATCGCCGCTGTATATGAGCCATATCTACAAACATAAGGACGCTGAAGATTATGGCTCAGGCATCGTCTCCGCCACTGGACTGAAGGCGCGTGTCGATAGCTTTATGCTCGATTTTCACCAGCGCCGCGAGGAATTCCGTACCGTGGTTCAGGCCCCAAAGGGCAAAGAAGACAGCAAACAAAACCAGACCACTGGAATGCGTATCAATCAGGTGCAGCTTGACCTTATCAAAACCGACGTGCGGGCAATATCAGCAAGCATAGCAGGCACAGACTCTGAGGATATTGACAACGCAACCGCCGAGGATGTCGCAAGCTTCAACCAAGAGTATATCAGTGCTGATCTGTCAAAGTTTACAATACCTGACAACGACTGGGGCTGGGTGGATATGGACGATTTCATCGAACTTGGCTGGATTTTGCCTTCGGATCGGCACCCTGAGACACAAATTCTGCCGCTTGCATTCGCACCCCATTTCACATACTTCCGTCAGACGGATCACGCAGATAACATATCCGGAGACATCCACAGAACAAGTGCTTTCGGCAACGAGCCCACACACCATTGTGTTATGTCAGCACGCAACGACCCACGACGAATTCAATGCAGTCTCATCGAGCAACGAATACAGCGCATCAAGGGTCAAATTGAACACAACCATCGCGCAATCGGTGAGCAAGAAGTCAAGGTCGTTCGTGACCTTGGTGACGATCAAAAAGAAGCGGAAAGACGCTTGAACACGTACAAGAGCCATGCTTTGTTCCTGCAACGGAAATTGGAGTTTCTCACATCCATGCATGGAAGTCTTCTCGAGCGACTAGCGGCGAACGAGGCCAACGCCGTCCCTGAGGGCGAGCCCGATACCGACGATGAGTTCTACGAAGCTCAGGAGGAAGAGTCATCGAACGACCCGGATACCAAGGGCATGGATTCTGCACCGAACATCGACTATATCAGCGACTTCAACAATCGTTTCATCATCCACAATGTACATTTGAAGTGGGGAAACTCTCTCCGAAACATCATCCTACGCTACATTCATCAAGTTAGCCAGCGTCGAGGATTTGTGTACTACATGTCACGCAGAGCGGTCAAGTTCATCCTCGATGTGGTCGAGGAACAGAACAAATCTCGCGGACCATCAACCTCGAGCCCCGACATGGACCCTACAACGCCAAAGGCTCAAAGTGATCAAGGACTTAGCATCGACGAGACTATCCAGCAGCTTCTAGCGGATGGCAAAAGGTTCGTCGAGGCTGACGAAGCAGAAAATGACGACAAACCCAAAGAACAAGCTGCCCAAGACTCTGCTGAGAACGTCAATGCCGATTATGTGTCCCAAAACGCTTACATTGTTCGTCTCATTGCCCCTCAAATCCAACTGCAAAGCGAACGCAACACCAAAGCTGCTGTGCTTGTGACAGCAAAGGGAATGCAACTCAAGGTCCTACAGATCATGGACAAAGACCGAGTTATGGACGAGGTTTCTGGCTTGGTGCAACGTCGCTTCACCGCTGCTATGGACAGCTTGCAGATCTTTGTCACCAATGCTAAGATCTTCAGTGGCATGGAAGATATCCATATGTACTCTGGAAGTACTTACGGTACCCCAGCTGGATCCGCTTGGCCACCATGGGTGCCATTCGAGGTCATGTTCGAGTTCCATACAAACCCTTACGGCTTCCAGAGGGTGGTACAGAGGACATCAGCAAGTATGCGCTACGACAAGTACAACACTCTGCGACTTAAGTACAACGACGATGTGTCCGGCGACTCCGCATCATCGAAGAGTGCGCAGAACACGGAGAGTAGGATCGATCATCTCTGGGTAGATTTCCCACACGTTCGTGCGTTGTGCGATTCACGGCAATACTATGCCATGTACGTTATAGTTCTGGATTTGCTGCTCTATCGCGAGCCCCTTGAAAAGACGCGCAACGAACGTCTTGAGAAGATCATGCTGGCCTCTGACTTCAGTGATCTCACTGGAGCACCTGGTCTGGTCATTGGCCTTCAAGAGCGTATTCGACAGCTAGAAGAGATCAAGACCGTCTTCCAAGTCAACGAGAGGTACCTCGACAAGCAAGGATGGGAAGATCGAGTCGAAGTGGAAAAAGACCTGGCGGTATACGAAGACGAGCTGTTCTTTGTCATGAAAGCCATCACTACAGCGCAGCGCAAGCAAGACGACAGAGCACAAGCCAAGCAATCTACTGGTCTTCTCCGCTGGTACATATCAGCGTCGGAGATTGTGTGGCATCTACTGCGCGAAGGCCAAGAGTCTTTGGCCGAATTCCAACTCAAGAACGCATTATACGATCGGACCGACAACAACGATGGCTCCAACTTCAACTCGTTGGAGATCGAGGATGCACGTGGTCTAAACTTGCTGCCGAATGCACTATATCCGGAAATGATCCTGCCTTATTTGGAAAACAACAAACCACTCCCCGAAAACGCAAAGTGCCTGAAGGTGCAATTTGTCATGCTCGAAGCCATTGCAGGTATCCCGGTCATGGAGCATTTCGAAGTCATGCTGTACCCGCTCAAGGTTCAGCTGGAGTGGGAAATCGGCAAAAAGTTGTTTGAATACGTCTTCCCCGCTATCAAAGATAAGAATGGGGAGAATGGAGAGAATGGCAACTCCTCGCCTTTCATGATCAAGCACGCACTTCCGCCCCAGGACGAAGACGACGATGATGTCAGTAGCAGTATCACATCGAGTGCCAGCATCGGCATGAGCAGTTCGTTGTCGCAGGGTGACACCGCAACTGCGCTCAAGTCACGGTTGACACCTACACTGAAGCTGCCAGACCCCCAGAACAGGGCTGCCAGCAAGATCAAGAGTAGTCCGGAAAAGAGACCAGGTCTCAATACTTTCCGATCATTGTTCCGAGATAACAATCCTTCTCGCAGCGGAACTGAGCTCCGCCGAACGCTACACCCGAATTCTGCAATGGCGGCGCCATCAGGCTCCTCCTTGAACGTCAATAACAGGCCTCAATCGGTCCGTTCAGGTCACTCGTCCATTACGACGAATGAGTCTGAGCGTACTGCAAAACGATTCGCGCTCTACCGAACTGGCACAGGCATGACCACCACTGAGAAGCGTGCAGACAAGAAGGACAAGAAAGAGAGAAGTGACGATCTCACGCAAATGATGAACCGGGCGAGCAACTATATGACTCTCGCCTACGTCCGCATCCCTTCGATGACCCTCTGTCTATCTTACAAAGGCAAAGGCTCCCGCAACTTTGAAGACGTGCATGACCTTGTTTTCAAGATGCCCACTCTTGAGTACCGCAATAAGACCTGGTCCAATCTCGACCTTGCTCTCCAGCTCAAGAAAGACGTCATTCGCGCCCTTATATCGCACGCTGGCGCTATAGTGGGCAACAAGTTCTCCCACCACCGCCCAAGCAAGATGCAACAGACGAGGTTGCGCCAAATTGCCAACAGTAGTGCGATGCTTAACGCCTCTCCGGACCTCTCAGACTCGAACTCTATGCGTGACCATAGCCCTGGTGGGTCCGATGATTCCCGTGTCCGTAAATCATTCACCTCTGGTCGCCAAGGTTCTTATGTCAGCACCGTATCCGAAGAGTCCTCCCTCCGCCCCGGCACCTCCGCCGACGGACGCTCGACACACAGCTCCATCCTCGGCGGCTTGCACAGACACCATCACGACGACCGCGGCCTCGGCATAGACGACATCGCCGACGGCCGCGCCTTCGCTGACGAGTTGTCACGTGTTGACAACACTGAGCCCGGTCACGCCAATATCATCCATAGTCTGAGTAAGCACCTCACACAAGTCACGCCGTTTGCGAATCACAGGGCTAGAGACCGTGCAAATAGCACAGGGACGAGCAGCTTCCCGTTCAGTAGGAACGGGAGCGTGGCCGAGGAGAGCGAGAGGCCGGGAACAAGTGGCGTGGATGGAGAGGGAGAGAGCAAGACGAAGAAAGCCGCTGCCTTCGGTAAGAAACTTTTGGGGAGAGGTCCACCGAAGGACTGAAGGTCTTGGAGATGAGAAGATTATAAGACAGCGTAGCGGGTCCTGGAACTCCACGCATGTCGTAGCAGAGGGGTTTTCTTTGTAGATATTCAACCGTTCGTTTGTCTTGTTGTGGTTGTGTAGTATATGTGCATAACGGTGCCAATGGGAAACGGTCTTGAGATAGCATAGATGAGCGTGGTGCTCTCATAATTCAACTTTACATTCATTTTTTTCTCACTTCAAGGACATGTCGACTGAGTACCAAAAAATCATAAACGAGAAGTGGGTGTTGCACACCACTGACATTGTCTACACAATGGCAGGATACTACATGATGATGCACAGATTCTGGACTTACAAACGACAGGTCCACCTTGCGATATCGGAATTCGTTCTTCAACTCTATCGTGCATGGTTTGGGAAGGTGGTTAGATAAGCCAGAGCAAGACCCGCAAGGTGCGGAGCTAAAAGTCATCTCATTGGCAGGATGGGCGGCCTTCTCCGAGCGTGGGGCAGCGGGGTAGGTTTTGGGGTTCGGTCAACCACCACTCCTGACGTGATGCGATTCTTCTGAGCTCTACTCCCATTGCATCTTCTGATCAATTGAAGCTCCTTGTTGGACCTTAGCTTCTCCCAGAACTGAACATTGTTATTGCACACATTCTTTCACAGCATCGCCATTGCGAACCACAGCGAAGCTTGGGTGGGGCCGAACTGAACTTCCCGAACCTTGACATCTACCAAGACAATGTCTACCGATTCGATACCTACGACACAGATCGCAGCCTGGGTAGACGAGCCAGGTCCCGACTGTGTCCTCCAGATCCGCAACGACGTCCCGGTCAAGCAGCCAGGTGCAAATGAAGTGCTCGTTAAAATCGAATGCTCGGGCATCTGCCATTCAGACTGCCATGCACTTCAGGTGAAAGGCAAATACGAACAAGTGCCCGGTCATGAAGGTGTGGGCAAAGTCGTCAAGCTGGGACCTGGCGCGTCTGAGAGTTTGCTGGGAACGAGAGTCGGCGTCAAGTGGCTTTGGAGCGCGTGCAAAGAGTGCGCGAGCTGTAAAGCTGGCAAGATCAACCACTGTGGAAAACAAGTCAACTCGAGCCGCCAGGTCTGGGGTACTCTGCAGCAGTATGCTGTTGCGCATGCGGATTTCGTTACACCAATTCCCGATGGCGTCAAGAGCGAGGTCGCCGCACCTCTGTTGTGTGCTGGCTTGAGTTTGACAGGCGCGATTTCAAAGCTTGCGCCTGATGTCATGCCTGGCGACTATGTGGCCATTGTCGGTGCCGGAGGTGGCTTGGGACATATTGGCGTGCAAATTGCGAGCCTGAAGGGGTACAAAGTCATTGGCATCGACAGCGGCGCAGATAAAGAGAAGCTGTGCAAAGAGATGGGCGCAGTAGGTTTCGTCGACTACGCTAAGCAGGATGTCATTCAAGCAGTCAAGGACTTGACCGATGGTGAGGGCGCACATGGCGTAATCTGCGTCGCCGGTAGCGAGCGAGCATACGAACAAGCACCCGCACTCGTCCGAAACAGTGGTGTCTTCGTATGCGTCGGTTTACCGCCGGATACCTACATGTTCCCCATGTCTCCCATCCACATCGCCAACCGGGGTTTGATCATCAAGGGTTCGTCGACCGGTACTGCTGAGCAGATGAAAGAGCTACTCCAGCTCGCGCTAGAGGGCAAGATCACTCCCAAGATCGAGGTGTATGACTTCGCAGACTCACCAAAGATCATACAGGAGTTGATGCGGTATGAGGTGACCGGGCGGAAGGTTGTTCGCGTGCCATGATCTCTCACCGGTTGAAGTCTGTAAGGAGTATTGGTTAGGCGTGTTGCATGGGTGTGTCGCTTGGTTGTATTGCATCTGACTGGAGTTGAACATACTTGGTGATAGCGCCATTGTTAAAAACGTGGCGTTGCAGGAGGCACGTTGAGTTGCAAAGCTGAATTGCTCGGTCAGATGGGAACAACTCAACGCCGTGTTGGTTCTAAGGATGTTATGACGAATAGGAACATGTTTTACAGACATACCAGGTCGAGGAATCTTAACAAGGTCTGGAGTCAATGTGTTACCAATCAACTTAAACGAGTCAAGCAGAGCTTCACAACATACTACCAATAAACTTGGTGTGCTCATAATAGAGCTTAAAGTGCTAGGTCACACTCTACTAACGTCTCTCCTCAGCTAGTGGTTTAACGTCTTGTAGCACTCCTCAGTAAGCAAGGACGAACAAGGCAAGCACAAAAAGACAATTCACTCTAGCGACAGCATCAACATGAAATGGACTGGTTTGTTCCGCCTATCTTCACTGAACGATCGATCGAATGCCCTACCTCAAGTCTCAGTTGAATGAGTTCCACCACAACCCACAAACCACCCCATCCATGCTCTCCATCCTCGGCACCAAATCATGTGTTCTAGATTTAATAGCAGATGCCAAGATACGCTGGGCCAAAGATATGCGGCAGCTGGGAGGCCGTATATTTCGCTAGTGGTTGTCGCTTGCTTATCTAATTGCTCCTACCTATTGTATACTACCACATCAGGCGAACCAGCATGTGGAAGGCTTTATTCGCTACCTCGGCAATTTCGGTAATATTGTGGATGAGGCCTCTGCTCTGGTTTTCTCGGGGTGCAGAAGTCACACTCCTATTGCAGACTTGTTGAACTCTACATCTAGATGGTATGGGACGCTGTGTGAGCGTGTTTTGTGGTGGTCATCTTCGCTCTTGCTCTACGCCCAGTAGACTCTTCCTTAGCAAAAATGAAGGGTGTACTCGAGTAGAGCGACAAATGCTTAGTATCGTGTGCATTTTAACGCAAGAATGTTACAAGCAACATGCATACAAGATCGAAGAAGTATAACCTATATAACATGACGTCATACTAGCGTTGGCGAAGCTAAGCGTGCATTTACGCGTTTCTGCTTTTCGTGCCGAACTCACAGCAACATCAAAGCTGATTCTTGCCATTTGGCTTCACTTTTAGACGGAAGATGTACGTGCACAAATGCTGCACTTCCGCTTGTTTCCCTCACGTGATCAGTTCCTGGTTGGTTGCTGTAAATCTCTTCGAATTGTAAAGGTCGGCTAAATACCAAGAGATGGGAGGCCTGATGCAATTCCGACTGACCCGCTAAGCCTCACACATGACCTCAACTTCAAGGCTGAAGCTTGAGATATGACTCCGACAGACGATATATATGCTCTATACCCATAGTACTGTTCCGCATCATCGACAACAAGAGACTTGATACCATGCTCTCACACTCACATACGCTGAACAACTCTCGCCGACCCGTGTATATCGGTATTCAGAATCCGCGAGAGTTTTACACAAACGACGATGTTGTCAAGGGCGCTATTTGCGTTCACCCAACTGAAAGGCCGAGGGCCATCATAGTAAAGTTCAAGGGCCGCTGTAAAATGAAAATATCACCAAGCAACGAAAAAGTCACCTACAAAAGCACATTAGAACTTTTCTCATACGAGCGGGTGCTCTTCAACTCCCCGAACCTTGAGGAGAGTTACGACATCGTAAGAAGAGGAATCGAAGATAATGGCAAGGTGCATCTGCCCTTCGAGTTCAGGTTTCCTGACAAGGTTCAAATGCCTCCCAGCAATTGTTACAAGCCAAGACCTGGATTCGAACATGAGCCAGGTCATCCACTACCGACATCTTTCGAGTATAGTGTAGGCCAAAATGTGAACAGCATCGAATATTACTTGGAGGCTCTTGTTTACAAGTCAGTAGTGTGGTCGCCTGACGAAACAATTAAACAAAAGTTGCCCTTCCGACCAACGCCTCCCGTAACGGATTCCAACCAACTCGTCCAACTTCCGAAATTCGCGGATTTCTACATTCGTAGTCATAGCCTAAATTGGAATTCGGCGCAGGAACCGAGTACCCTCACAAAGATCAGGTGGTCCTTGACCAAGGCCCAGGACTCTACTCCGATGGTCAGATGGAGATGTGTTGCTCATTGCCCATATAGACTGGTCACTGGAGTCAGCACACCGATTTCTTTTTCGTTCCACAAACTAGACAATTCATCCGATTTGTCTCAGGAACCTGTTGTACGAATTGGACAAATCCGCATAAAGCTCACTTGCAAACTCTCGGCCCGTGTTCCTCATCATGGATTTACTGGTGAACGCGATATCTCCGACTTCGACGAAACGGAAATCTTCGAGAAGAGAATCCTGGGTTACAACAAAGTGATGCGGCATGGGCTCGAACTTGCAGAATTGGGCGACTTTAGATTGCCACCGACTATACTGCCAAGTTTTCAGACTTATGGTCTACGGCTCATGTACCGTATCAAGATTGTTGTAGAAGGCGAGTGCGCAATGCAAGAGTTCAGTGTTACTGCACTGCGGGATACGTGCGAAGTGGTATGCGATGTTCAGAGACCAGGGACTACTGTCCCCATCGCTGCTGCTGTAGCTGGAACATCGGGGGTATTAGCTCAGGACGGACCCGGAGATGAGCCATTGCCAGCTTATGAGCCTGCGCCGAGCTACGAAGCAGCAGTCCCATGAGATGGCTGTACTCTTAGAAACGCAGGGTCGGAATGTTCGCATTGAAGCCATTGCCAACATTGAGCGAGCCCGTATCAGAAAACGATGTCCTGACACCAAGAAGATATATTATACCAACGAATCCATATTGACCAGGATTTCACCTTCGTCACTTGACTCCTCGAAACTGTACTAGTACATCTTGAAGGTTTCCCTACTGGTATTGAACACCGAGTCAGCCGTCTCCTTGTTTCTGCTCCTTCTGTAGACCCTCAACATAATCTCTTCTTATTTTTGGCTCTTAGGAATACGAAAATAACATCTGCCCCGGCCCCATCCATCATAGTCGGAAGAAATCTCTTATCTCCTTTGGCATAGAAACATCGCTCGAGAACAATGTCCTTGCCAGATGCCAGCAGCCGGCAAAATGTGTCCAGATACAAGATCAGCTTCACTCTGATGATGATTATATAGAGACATGAGACTGGTTAGTTGATGCCACGAAGACCATGGGCTGCAAAGATATTGGAGTCGATCGAGATTTTGGTGAAGTGAAGGAAGTGCTCTAGGATGTGGCTTACAAGTATCGTTTTGCCTGGGTCTGATTGAATCCAATCGTCTATAAGGGCTAGGAAGAGCTTCATGACCATTCTTCCATATCTGCAAGATTGCGTGTCATTAACACGATAGGGTGGGAATTCGGATCTGCGCAGTATGAATGTAGGAAAAGTGCTAGGGAGATACCCAAGCTGGAAGAAGCCTTCGCCATTCTGTAAGGGTCAAGTATATCGTTGCGCAAATTTCCAAATTGAAAGGCTGCAATGTGGACGTGGTCTTAATCTTAATTGATGCGCTGAGTTAACCAATCTCAAAAGTGCGAGGCTGACTTTGCTACATTATGCCCAGCAGAGACAACACATGAGCATTCGCTAGTTCGTGAGATACGGCTCACAGTTCTCATGAGCTAAAAGTTCATTCCGACGTCACTGCCGCATTGCGTCTTCGTACCGAGGATTCGATGATGCTGGTATTTGTGAGGCTTGTCAGACCTGCGCCTTACCGTCGGTCGGTGTTGCTGCTTACTCTTACATCGATACATGCCCGACCGGTCATACTGCGTCTCAGAAAAAGCTGCATGCTTCGAGTCTGGCGTTTACCTACCGGATTGGCACGAAGAAAGGTGCAGATGCGGGGAAACTCAGCCACAGTCAGCAAGATCGACAACGCAGCTCAAATCCGCGCTCCACGGATGCGCGATGCTTCAACAACGTTGTTCTGCTCATCATTGAGCTAAGACAAGCTGTAATTCTAGTTCGGCTGCAGAGGAATCAATACGGTCGGTGTTGCTGCGCACAGCCGGACGGCTCATGGCACACCTCCACATTTTCCACTCTAGTGTCCCGATCTTTACTGGTCAAACTAGTCGTTAGTCGAAGCTTGCATCTTTATCCGGACGTTCGAACAGGTACCAATCCAATAGGATGTCTCGAGAAAGTCCTGGGCCGTACGCAAACGCTTGCTGCAGCGTTTGTCCAGCCGCGCTTCCGCGTTCAAGGCGTACATCTAAAGTGGTGCGCCTTGTATACCAGGAAGCTTTATAATGGTGATGGAAGACTGTGTTCGACATTCAGCCCACTGAGTTTTTTGTTTCTGATCAACAGCAGTTCTGCAAATTCCTCATCATTCAGATCGTCTCTTCTTATCAGACATGTTCACATTACGAGCTCTCATTGCTCTGAGCCCTTTCACTCCGGCCGTGTCGGCAGCGTTCCCCCCAAGCTTAGAGAATGTCACAGTCGTGAAATCAACAAAGTTTCCAGGCGTATCTATCTCCTACAAAGAAGTAAGCTGTAACCATTCGTGTCGAGTTCCATTAGACCAACGGCAAATAGACAAATATCTGCGAGACAACAGAAGGGGTCAGAGGCTATAGTGGCTTTGTGAATCTGCCCGTTGATCAAGCCCGAAATCGAAACTACGAAAGCCACATTTATTTCTGGTTCTTCGAAGCTCGACACGACCCAGCAAACGCTCCTCTCTCCCTCTGGCTTCAAGGGGGACCCGGTGTGCCTTCTTCTCAAGCTGCTCTTGGTGAGAACGGGCCTTGCATTGTTACCGCAGACTCCAAGACTACAAAGCTCGATCCGTGGTCGTGGAATGACAAGGTAAACATGATATACATCGATCAACCACTTCAGGTCGGCTACTCTCACGACAATTTGGTCAATGGAACACTGGATGTGGTTGCTTCTCCGTTCGCATATAAACCGGCAAACTTCTCGCAGACTGGTGTTCCTGAAACAAATCTTACTTTCCTGACTGGCACGTTTCCTTCACAGAACAGGCTCAACACCCCAAACACAACGATGGCAGCTGCACCTTTCATGTACGACTTCATGCAAACATGGATTCAAGAGTTTCCAGAATACAAATCGAAGGACAATCGGTTCAGCATCTGGGGCGAGTCGTACGCCGGACATTATAACCCCGTATATGCGGACTACTTCGAGCAACAGAATGATTGCATTGCTGATGGTAATGCTGAAGGATCTGTTGTGGAGCTCCACATCGACACTGTCGGGCTTGTCAACGCATGCATCGACATCGATACGCAGATGATCTACTACCCGGAATTTGCTTACAACAACACGTATGGACTGCAACTCATCAACGAGACCCAGTATGAGACGGCGCTAGCAGCCTCTTCGCAGTGCAAAAACATGACTGCGACATGCAGAGCTCTTGCAGATGCGAAAGACCCCAATGGCGTTGGTAATCAACCAGATGTCAACGAAGCTTGTGTCGGGGCCTACATGTACTGCTTCGCTAACATGCACGACGAGTTCCCTGCAACAACTGTAGGTATCATGATCCCCCGTTTCAATGCGGATTCTGCTAACATTCACAAAGAGAAACTTGTTCGATATCGCTGCACCTGCAGTGCCTGAAGCTTTCCCCCCCAAATGGGCCGCTGGCTACTTGAACAATGCAGAGATACAGCAAGCACTAGGTGTACCACTCAACTGGACTGGTCAGTCAATCCCAGTAGCGATAGGCTTCAACGCTACCGGTGACTTCATCCTAGGCCATGGACTTCGGAAGCTTGGGAACCTCCTTGATCGCGGTGTGAAAGTCGCACTCGTGTATGGCGATCGCGACTATCAATGCAACTGGCTCGGAGGTGAAGCTATTAGTCTTGCCATCGAGTCGAAGATTTCGGCCGATTTCAAGAAAGCCGGGTACATGGACGTCAAGACAAACTCGTCGTATGTTGGTGGTTACGTTCGACAGCACGGCAATTTGTCTTTTACTCGCGTCTTCCAAGCTGGCCATGAAGTCCCGTACTATCAACCTGAGACGGCATATCAGATCTTCAACCGCGTTATGTTCGATAAGGACGTCGCTACTGGTCAGGTGGCAGCGCCTAAATACTCTAGCGTTGGGTCGGGGTCTGCATGGACGAAGTCTCTACTACACCCTAAGAACGAGCGTGCGCAGTGCTACCTGTGGGATGTCCTTGAGACGTGCACGAAGGTGGAAATGGCCATTCTGAGGAACGACACTGCCATTGTGAAGGACTTTGTTTTGGTAGGCTCAACCAGCGAAAACAGCACTGAAGGAGCCGGTATTTGATGTAATCGTAGAATGGCAGCGTAATGCGAATCGTATCTCTTCTTAGACTAGTCAAATCAAGCGCAATATGAGGATATCAAGTGGCTTCATGGATCGTAACTGTTTGACTGGCTGTAAGATCTTTTTGCTGTGCCCAACAATCGCAGAACTCATGAAAGGAGTATCCTCTCGGCGAATGAGTGCAAGGGCACCAAACTACATTTCAGTGAGGCAGAATGAGCAAACGCTTTCACCTCCATACAAACATGTTTCCACACTCAATAGACATGCGAATAGTTTCACCTATATCAAATATCGCCAAATCGATCTCGTCACGGCGGTTAGGCTGTTGCCACGACATCGTAGAACGTGGTTTTTCTCTATCGCGCTATTCTTACAAATCCTGTTGCATAGTATGCATAGTATCGCGATGGATGACTATACTTTAGTAGCTTGCAGAGAGGTCTTGTAAAGAAACAACGTCTGAGGCACGGCCGCCGACGATGTGGGGACAAGCTTATTCAATGAGGCTTAGCGTTCTTGGCTAACGCGAAAGTCACGCGTCTCTACAGTGTATCTTCACCCCTCACAAACATCGCAAACCCCACAATATGCACCTTGATTTTCCGGAAGGACGCACGATGATGACATGGTTTTACTTGTTACTTTTGAACTAACACAGCTCACGGATGGCTGCGGAACGAGGAAACTCTTGCCGAAGTGACCCGCAGCCGCACTAACTCCACGATGACGATCATCGTTCTAACTTGAGCGATTTTGTCATGTCCCGACCTGCATCTCTACAACAACATCCGCATTACTGTACCTGCTACCATTCGTCAGGGCTGGACTCTTCTACGAAAATCATTGGTATCCTCTGAAGCATAAACATCACCGTCAGATTTGTCTACTCGCGAACACTTTAATGATCATGGTCGACGCCACCCCCAGGAAGAGTGGTCTTCGCGCCATGTTTGGAATGCGACCAAGCACCCCAAAAGAGCCAGGGGCACGGAAAAAGCTGTCGAAGAAAAGTTCAAAGATGGACATGACTGCAAGTTCTCGAAATGGCATCGTGACAGACTCTCATCGTCAGGATTCTGGCAGCTTCTCAAGTCAATACAGTGGTGATCGTGCTAGAGGAAATGCAGCTCCACCAACATACAAGGACGTCACACGTCTCCCGCCACTTGATTTCCGGGACGACCCATATACTGCAATAAGACCTGAACCAAGCCCCATTCCAGTCTACTTACAATCGGATGCCGAATATCGCCGGAATTCAGATGGACTACAACAATACGCTGCTCCTTTGTATCAGAGTACTACAGCCAGTTCTGCAAGAACAGGGTCACTACCACAAATCTATCACGAAAGAACAGAGAGCAATGTACGCCAAGTGTCATCAAAGCCACAGCCGTCCAAACTAAGCAAGGCTCATCGAGCACCGGTTCGCGCAGACGACATCCTTGATAAGGATACTGGTGAACGAAAAGATCTTACAGACATGATGCACGCTTTCACGTACAACGAAGCTCTTGACTCAATTGACGAGGTGCACCACTATCCCGAAGAAGTGTATTATGATCCCACAATACCAGACGGAACGGCCATGTTGGGCGGCGTGTCTCCGGAAATCTGGCTACAAGTGGCCGAGTATATGTCACCGCTTGATGTTGCTCGGCTCTCATCCACATGCCGTACTATGTACGCTCGTTTGGGTCGCCAGCCGTACAAACTGCTTGTGGACCCTATCAATCGCCCTGATCGTCTCGATTTCCTGCTTGCAATGGATCATAAGCTACCTCGTCACCTTTTCTGCTTCCCTTGTGCCCAGTGGCATCTCAGGATACAGCCAGGATTCGAAACACTCAAACCACACAACGTGCTAAATCCGCTATTCGAATGCCCCAACTTCACGAACAACCTTCTTCCACCCCCGAGAATTCGAATCAGCGAGGGGAGGACATTGCCGTTTGCGTTCGTACAATTAGTAAGACGGCACTGGGCATTCGGCCCTGAGTATGGCATTCCACACCAGTCGCTTGCACGGCGTTGGAAGGATCCATATTCTCCATGGTCACACGAGAGCATGTATCACGTCACAGAGAAGGGCCATGTTCTGATGCGTGTCAAATCGCAGGCATACGTCGAGGGCGGCATGACCATGGCGGCGAAGCGTATGCTAATATTCAGCAGAGATGATTACACACCGTACTTCAGTGTATGTAGTCATTGGAAGCATGGCGTCTTGACTTCAGTGCCAAAATGTGCGCTTGATCATATTCCAGTTGAGCAAACAAACGTGGTGAATGGAATCAGAGATCGTCTCGCTCCTAAGAAAGCCGTCGGCCTAGTGCCCACTTGTCAAAAGTGCAGGCCAATGCGCCGCTGTCCAGAATGCCCTACAGAGTACTTGTTTGAGCTCAAGATGGTTGAAGACAAGACTGTGAAGAGCAACGGAGCTGAGCGGTTCAAACAGGCACTTGTGGTCTCGAGGTGGAGCGACCTTGGACCTGGGCGAAGCCCTGTCGACAGAGAGTGGGGAGCTATCGTTGGCGAGAACGAAGAGTACGACAGCTTCCAAGAGATTGGTAGAAGAGCCATTAGCGGCGTGTTTGAAAGTGCGTTCACCGACACGATACCCGGGCAGAGGATCATTACCATGAATCCTAAGAACGTCAAAGCGAACGAGATTGGAGGTGACTGGTACTAGACGGCTGTACGAGAACTCAGTCGAAGTCAACACAATATCTGCGAGCTATTGCTAGACCTGTAATACTAGCAAATCAATACAGCACCCACACGTTACCACCTTTTTCGTGCATGCCAGTCAGAGGCTGGAATTATACCGCAAGATGAACTTTTGGCACCGATTGGTCCTCGTTGCCCTCTCAACTTGCCTAGAAGCACCACTCCAACATCTGTGCGATCCCCACAAGCGCTGCAAACAATCGCGACAAGCTCGCCATGTAACGTGGCATCTTCAGGCTGATCTCGGTGTAGAGTTTCATAATTACTCTTGAAGATAATTTAGGAAGACTTCCCTAACGTGTCACGGGTAGGAATTCGGGTGGAAAATCTTGATCGGTCCGACGTAACGAAGAATACTGCTGCCAAGTCGTAAACCGAGCTAAGATCAGATAAGATGATCTGATAAAATTCTGCTGTCGAGTTTACCAACGCCTCGTCACCAGCTCCGACACGCTTTACTACTTAAAGTCATGCCCGTCTGCATACAACAGACTAGCGGATACTGGATGCCGCGGAAATGTGATTATCCATGGTGGACGACGGGTGATGTGACAGCGCCCTGACAAGGACCGCACCTCGGACAGCTGCGCTAGGCCTACTCCAGGCTAGTATCTGACTATAGCCACGCGAGAGATGTGGATCAATCACTGTGATATCGGGTGTTTGTGGCCCAGAGAGTGTCCCTCCGATTCAAGGAACACGAGCTGACTCGTCTGCACCCACGCATAAGATGAAGCCTGTCGCTCATCTTATCTGATTACCATCGCCATCCTCTCTACACTTTACTTGGCTTCGTCACCGTTGACTGATTCTAACATGCGATTCTCCATGGAGCGTGCTCGTGAGAACGTCTCGGTTTCGAGCCAACAGCAGACTTCCGTCTCGGCTGAGAAAGATCCACATGTGGTGGTCAGCAGCGGATCGTCGATCAGTGGCAGAAGTGAAGGAGGCCGGAGCATGCTTGTGCCGCTCAAGATGAAGCTGATATCCATCCTTCTGGTAACAGCTATTGGATTTGGTTCGCACTGGAGCAGCGGCGTTACCGGTGCCATGAAGAGTACGGTCAAAAAGGTAAGCGGATTGGTTGTTGCCAAGTCGCCGAACGAAGGGAGAAGCTGACGAGAACAGCAATTGCACATCAACAATGCGCAATACGCTGTACTGGAAGCCTCGGAGGACTTCATGAAGACTGCTTTGATCTTGTTCAGCGGCCTTGTCACCGATAGGATTGGCGGTGCAAGCGCTATGCTTTGGGGAAACGCCATTTTCAGCGTCGGTGCGATTTTCATTGCAGCAGCCACCACTGTACGCTCGTACAAGTTCATGATTTTCGGTGTCATTGTTCAAGCTTTCGGCGACATTGCTACCCAAGTAGCTCAGTACAAGGTTTTCAGCTCCTGGTTTGCGCCCTCCGACGGCTTCGCTTCCACACTAGGCTTCGAACTCGGAATTGGCAAGATTGGCTCGTTCGTTGGCAAAGCTACGGCCAACGTCATCGCAAAGAATACCGGAGACTTCAGCTGGGTGTACTGGACAGCAGTGTTCATGAACATCTTTACAAACGTCATAACTCTTGTATTCTGGTTCTTCACCAAGTGGTGCAACAAGACCTACTCGGGCATGGTCGATCCAGCAACTGGCGAGAAGCTCACAGAAAACAACAAGAAATTTGAGTTTGGCAAGATGCTTCGTCTGCCATGGACTTTTTGGGGCGTTGTTTGCTTCTCGCTTTTCCAAACCAGTACTGCAGGCATCTACAACCAAAACGCCACTGAGCTTGCTGAACAGCGGTTCAAGATCGACGCGGTCACTGCAGGTTGGTACTCCGCCATGTCGCAGTATCTAGGATTCTTCCTTGTACCGCTGATCGGCATCTTCATCGACCTTCTCGGCAACCGTATCACCCTCATGGTTATCTGCGGATTGGGCATGTTGATATCCATGTGCTTAGCTGCTTGGGGCCCAACTATCGGGGGTACCGCTGCGTCTTTCGGTATCTACGCAGTTGCAACATCCTTTGGGCCTACTGTCATCATTGACTCGATTCGCACCACAATGTGGTATCAGGAGGTCTTTGGCTCCGGCTATGCAGTCAAGATCGCTGTCAACAACAGCATGACCATTTTCGTTCGCATCATCACCGGTGTCATCCAGGATCGTGACAACAACTCGTACGACAACGTCGTCAAGGGTTATGTCTTCCTTGCTGCTGGTTCAGTCGTCGTTGGTATCACTCTGTTGGTAGCCAGTTACTGGACCGTAGACCTCAAGCTGCTTCAGTGGACTAAGAAACAGCGGATGGCAAAGGGCGAAACAATCAATGAGCGAAGAGAGAAGTTTGAAAACGGAGACGCTGGCACAAGGAACAGGAAGATAAGCATGACATTGTTCGTTACGCTAATCGTCTTCGTCTTGGGGGCATGGGCGGCGTACTTCTGGGGTGTTGCAACAGGCAACAACAAGTGAGGATGATGTATCTGAATGAAGCTCTCCGAATGAGACTCTAGATTACATGCATCCACTGAAATCACTTTCACACTCCCGCTTTTGCCGTCGATACAGCCATAGTATCGCAACTTTCTCTCTCCACACATTTGTGACCCTTCATTGCAACTCCCCGCTCTTGGCACCAACAAGATCGTACATCTTTATGTTGGGACCTACTTCACAACCCTCAGACTTGACTGCAATGTTGAATCCGCTCAATGATCAAAGGAGACTCTGTGAGTTCACCGTAATCTTGTAACCGTTACTACGCATGTCGATAAGGCCAGCGACCAAGAGTTGGTGAACGAGCGATGTCGATGATGCTCGCACGGCGACCATATCCAATATTGACGCTATGCTTCCGACAGTGACGTTCTGATCCAGTTTAGGTCCGAAAGCTTTGAGCATTTTTGCAAACATCTCGAAATTCTGCGGTTCAAAGAAGTAGTTAGCCTTAGACGCGTCCGTCAAGATATGAAAAAGCACATTGTCGGTTATGAACAAGGTGCCCTCGAGGGCTTCTTGTTGGTGCCAGAGATCAAGGAGAACCTCGAAGGGCCTGAAGTTCCAGACTTGGGATGCAATACTCTGCTCAAACTCTTTCTGACATCTATCAAGTAAACGAGAGCGCACCAAACCTGGTCCACGTCTAGAAGTCCCACCTTTCGGAGAGGAAACAACGGCTGCGATATCCGTAGATGCAAGCTGAAGAAGATGGGACATCAAGCCTGTCATCGCAGCCGTGTCGTGTTGGGATGCTACGTGTTGGTATATTCCATCGACAAGTATCTCAAGCTTTTCAGCGTCCGTACTAACGGTGTTGAGAAGATGGCGTATCGTGAAGATGGCGGTCTCCTCATCAATCTCATCCGGAAGAGCTGTGATTAACTTCGTGGTTCCATATTTGAAGAGGTCGAGATCCGTCGCGCTCGAAGCCATGGCGGTGTGTCTGACGAGACGGGCCAGTGTGTGTAAGATGTAAAAGCTAGAAAGTGAAAAAAGGTGCGTTGACGATTAGTTATGGTCGCGTAACTATTTTTTGAACAAGCAGTTGAGCAAACGCATGCTTCTCATTCACCACTTTCCATGGAAAATGCCATCAATTTACGACCACGACATTCATATCACAGTTTGTAGACCTACGTGCTGCCCAATTGGTCGTCTGACCTCCATCCAGACTCCCGCAGCTTCATCAAGCCAAAGAAAGCTATGTGTGTGACAGGTACTCCACATCTGCGCCCACATTATCTCCCTAAACTGCGCTCGTAGAGCTCACATCAGCTGGTATTAAACGAGAAAGGCTCTTCGGATAGGTTGAGTGGGGTGTAAAGACTGGCTCGATGTAAGTGGCCATCATGTCGTACACTGCAACTGCGGCATTCACCCATGCTGGTTCTTGGTGCACACGCGCTTGGATGGCATTGATAACATATGAGTCTGACGATATCATAGTTGAGCTGCGCAGTGAATACTTGTATGGCGGTCAAGGTCGCGGGTTTGTTCGCGCTGGCCGACAAGTTGGTGATGATACCAGTGCCGTATCCCTTGAAGACGCGAAGGAAGAACTCGTCAAGGGCGCTTTGATCATACGCAGACTGCGTCATGTGGCCGCGAGCTGCGGCCTTGGGCCCAAGGTATGGTGCAGATTGTGCTGATTGAAGTCGAGGTCTAGTCAAAGCTGGTCAAGTGCTTATTTGAGAAGGTGATTATACGATCGCGCAGCCGCCTTTCAACATTCAGGCCGCTCTTCTAGCATGACAGCTCCGCGGAGAGCGTTTGTCTATTGTACATTTCTAGTCGTCTTACACACGTACACTTTCACCACCACCACCACCATCTCCTAGACGCGCCCAATCGCTTCCACTTCCACGTGGAGTTACGGTGAATCATATAGTCCTTGCTCTGGATGCTCTTGTAGATACCCCAAAACCCGCCCAACGGCCATATGTTCTTCAGACGCATGCCATAGTCTTTTTGCGCCATGCTTACGTACTTCTCAATATCGACGTGAACCTTGTCGTGTACGTCTGGAAGACCTCCTGCGTTGTATTTTGTCCGGAGGTTCTCGTGCCAGTTTCGATCGAACTGCTGCCAAAATTCGTCTTTGCTGTAGTAGGTGTGCGCATAGAGCCACTTCATACCGCCCATTTCGCCCAGAGTCTTTTCCAGCGCACGGTTCTTAGACAAATACTCTCGTGGATCTTGAGGTCCGAAGCCCCAGAGACCGACGTTAAGCATCTGAGTGTCCGCCAACTCGCCCTTGGTGTGTGGGTGCATGGTAGGCTGCTCGCTCTGCTTCAGCGGACAAAGCCAAATGGGCCAGATCTTGAACTCTTTATCGGTGTAGTCGATGAACTTCTCAGCATTCGGGTAAGGGAGGGCCATATCCTGTACGATGTACCGTGTTGCTATTCCACTCGCGTGCAAAGCACGATACAGCATACGCGTGTGTAGGAAATCATCCAGAAACCATCGAGTGAACTTGTTGAACGGGAAGCTCATATAGCTGAAGGCAGACCGTCCGACCCAAAATCCACCACGGTCGTACCGAAACATGTACTCAGCCAGCGGAATGTACTCGACAACAGGCTCGTCTGAGGAACGCGTTGCTTCTTCGACGTGGAGGTAGAACCAAGGATCCAATGCGTGAGAGAATGTCTGTGGTTTGACATTGGGTGGAAGATGATCGGTCATCTCTCCCGTCACGATGGCACCATGATCTTTAGAAAAGAGAATGCCGTCTACATAATCGTTGGCCTCGCCTTTCTCGCCTTCAGTGTGCTCACGGACTTCTTTGACGGCTTGCGCTATGCTTCGTGTAGGGTAGTAAGTTGTTTTAACATACTTCTTCGCTTCAATCAATCGCAGATTGACTAGTGTAGTGACTCCCAGAGTCCCAACTGCACCGGCAGCTCCACGGAATAGATCTGCGTTTTCCTTTTCCGAAGCTTTGATGACCTCTCCATCTGCCATGACCATCTCGACCTCGTTGATAGTCCGATCAAAGAAACCAAACTTGAAACTGCTACTTTCGCCCGCAGTCCCAGCATAGCCTCCTCCTACAGTGATACCGGGAAACTCCATAACAACCGGGGGTACTAATCCATGTGGCAAGGTAGCCTCAACCAAGCGATCCATAGGTACATTAGGTTCCACGAGAGCTGTACGCGTCTGTTTGTCGACCTTGATCACATTTCGTAAGCCACTGATGTCAACGACACGCTTTTTGAGATTTGGACGCGTAGAGTTGGTTGATCCGTGGGAAATGCGAAAAGGCTCTTTACGTGTGAAGTAGTCTTTCACCTTAGAGGCTACTTGCGCAACGACGCGCTGATGGCGATCCATCCTAAAAGAAACAAAACTGAGTACTCCAGCAAATGCAAATGCGTTCTATTGATACATGATGATGCTACAGCCTCGAAGTGTGGAGAGTGTGAAGGGGGCGGTAACGTCTCGACTTTTCCTCCGACACGCTAGGCTCACTAGCGCCGATCCTAGTCACTTTTCTCGTGTTCCTCTCGCTCGAAGTAATCATCCTATCGTAACCCGTATCTTCCTTCCGTAAATATGTAGATGGCATATCATCAAAGGATGCAGTCATTGCAGTCACATACCCAGAGAGTCGTTCGATCGTCATGCACAAACTTGTACCTGAAGATCAGACCCTGGAAAGCCACATCGCCTCGCGCTACCCATTACAAGACCTGTACCACGTGGGAACATGTCTGCACTCCGCAGACGATCCAGAAACGCCATTTAGACTCACGCGCTGGGCTAGGTCTCAACGTTCAGGATCAGCCCAAAAACGCCTTGCATGTCACTGCGGACGTTACACCGAGAACAGTGGGGCGGCATGCGGGGATGGATCGAATGATAACGACTGGAAGGCCTGCTGCGCTGCCTGATGATCCCTTGCAACCATGTCGCATGCCTTATAAGCAACAAGGTCGCCAAGCAGTTTCCGAAGCTCTGCTCTTCTCAGCCTGCCGTTCAGCATGATCATACGAACACTCGTGTGTCTTGCCGGGACAGCGATTGCACTGCAGCCATTACCACCGGTCCAATGGGCAAGTAGTACCAAATATGGAAATGGATTCGATGGGTTCACGACTCGCAATACCTCCAGAGTCATCTACATCGAAGACTCATTCGCGGACATTGCAGATACCGATGGGCTGACCCTCATACCACCCACTGCATATCAGTTTGCGGAAACATTCCGCCAAGACATCTCATCATTGGATATAGCGAACTGGACACTTCAGCGGGTTGAGAAATTTCCCATCAACGCAAGTGGGATTTTGCTAGGGCCTTTCAGAGGCTCTGACAATGAAGTGACGTACGAGAATGGTGTCACAACGAAAGAAGGCTATGAGATCGAAATCACCAATAGCACTGTCTATATCGGTGGTAAGGGCGCTCGTGGCATGTTCTGGGGCACAAGAACATTAATACAGCAGGCTCTCATTGCCAATGGATCCTCCTTGTCTCCAGGTCGCACGGTTGACGCTCCAGCCTATGCGACGCGCGGATACATGCTCGATGCAGGTCGAAAGTGGTACACGGCAGACTTCCTGAAGGAACTTTGCACTTATGCATCCTTCTTCAAGATGTCGGAATTCCATTACCACAGTGCAGACAATTACCCTCTAAATCGAGGCAAAAATGAGACGTGGACCGAGGTGTTCTCGCATTTCTCATTATATCCCGAGGAAAACGCAGAGCTACAAGGAATTGTCCAGCGAAAGAATGAGACTCTTTCGCGAGCCGATTTTGAGGATTTCCAAGAACACTGTGCGCAAAGAGGTGTCACAGTCATACCGGAAATTGAGGCACCAGGGCATGCGCTTGCCATCACCAAATGGAAGCCAGAACTCGCGCTTGAGAAGAAGGACTTGCTCAATCTGACCCATCCCGATGCAATCCCAACTGTAAAAGCCACTTGGTCAGAGTTTCTACCTTGGTTTCAAACCAAAGAAGTGCATATTGGTGCCGATGAGTATGATGCTGGGCTGGCAGACGACTACATCAATTTTGTCAATGATATGGCAGATTTCATCAACTCAACGGCTGGTAAAAGAGTCAGAATTTGGGGCACGCTTGAGCCATCGAAAGATCTCACAGTCTCTAAAGACATCATCGTTCAACACTGGCAGTACGGACAATCAGATCCTGTTCAACTACAGAAGGATGGATACAGCTTGATCAACTCAGAAGACTGGTGGGCTTACTTGAGTTTGAAGAATGACCACTCGCCTATTCTCCCTGAGCCGTACCCGCAATTCTACAACAACTCGAGAACGCTCAACTTTGCTGACGTGCCGGGCTGGCAGTGGGATCCGTCACTGTTCAACTCTGTCAATACAACCGAACAGCTTGAGCCCAATGCCAGTGGTAATAAGGGCGCTATCTTCGCGGCATGGAACGACAACGGGCCTGATGCAACGACACAGCTCGAAGCATACTATGCTATACGTGAAGGCATCCCGGTGATGGCAGCACGTGCATGGGCCGGGAAACGCGGCGTGAACATTACTACTCAAGATATGGACGCGAGCATACGACTCTTGGCCGCGATGGCACCTGGACAGAACCTCGACAGACGGCCGACTGCACTACGAAAGAACTCCCAGACAAAGAGGCCCATCGTTTCCTGGTCGCAACGAAACGGTGCCATGGCCGAGACGTTCGGCAAAGGTTCATTCGGACCACCTTACACATTGAGCCTAAACATATCCTCGCCCTTCTCAATAAAAGGTTCCGATACCTCCCTATCTCTCACCAACGTAATTACAAACACCACAACAAACACCTCAGTGTCCACCCTCGTCTTCACAACCGCAGACGGCTTCCCTTACGCTCTCCGCAACGTCTCCTACAATGACTACGACCCAGGCCACCCAGGCCGCATCTGGACCAACGTCTCGACATCCACACACGAGCTTGTCCCCATCACACTCCCAGTACGAGTTCGCATTGAAACAGATATCCGGAACGGGAGTCGTGTATGGGTGAATGAGAAGTTCGCAGGGCGATTCGAAGTGTTTGTGTACGGGGGGAAGAACACGGTGTTCAGCTGGAGTCAGATGGCGCTGGCGGCCCCGTTGGATAGTGTGGATGGTGGGGCTGACAGCTTTAAATTGGAGGAGGGAGTGGGAATGTACAATGTTACGGGTGGAGATGGGAGTTATGGTGGACCGCCGGTGCAGAATGCTGCGGTGAGTAGGAGACGTATGGGGGTTGTGTTGCAGGTCTGGATTGCGTTCGTGGCGTGTTGGTTTGTTGGTTGATATGATACCATGAGCTACTGGGAGGAATAGCTTTTACAAAAGATCTGGCGCATGTATTGATACAGTCCTACGATATCATGGACGACCCGAGGCTTTTGTGTCTGGAGTCTTCAAAAGGCCAAAACTTTTTCATTTTCCTATTACATTGCAACCGCAAGTCTCGAGTTATGGTACATTGTGATGCGACCTGACTGTGTCTTACGGATGTTGACTTCTTGTTCGTTCACTGTCCGTATGCCCTTCATCACACTGACACTAGTACTGAGCATGCTGCATGTAAAACCATGATCAGCCTTCATCCTCTATATTGGCTGTATATGTTGGGGATTAACAGATTATGCTGCTGCATCAAGACGAGAAATAGAAGTGATAGGACATAGGCTGGTTTTCTGTAGCTTCTTTGCAATGATCGGATTTAGTTTACCACGAAATCAATACGTCGCTGTCAACCTTCCAGTGATATACTCTCCACTCTGCACATCTTGGTACTTCCTCCCTGATTCTTCATATGTACCCGGGATGGCCTTGATCATGCGCTCGTAGTTGGGGTTGCAGAAGTACGCTATCGAGTATCGAGGTGGGTAGCTCTCTGATCCGTCATCTTCGGCCTTCGGTGGCGGCTCAACGACACGGTGTTTTGTCGACTTGATGGTATCGTTGGACCATTGCGCAAGCAAGTCGCCGGCGTTAACAACTATGGTGCCTTCGATGGGCGTGGCATTTACGAAGGTTCCCTTGGGCGAGCGAACCTGCAGACCGCCACGCTTGTCCTGGAAAAGTAGAGTGATCGAACCTAGACGCTGTCAACGATAATCTTATGGAACCAGGAACTTGACCTACCATAATCGCTGTGTTCGCCAGCTCTGACCTGCAGCTGCCCATCGTTCCTCTTGAACACAGACTTGGAAACGCCAGGGTAATGCAGCAGGCGTAGTGTGTTATCTCCAGCGTCTGTAAACCCGTCGAACCAGCTCTCCTCAATGCCCATGCCTAAGGCGATAGCACGCATCACCTGCATGTGTAGGGTTTTGCACGTCTCGAAAAAGCTCAACATCTCCTGCTTAAATTCCTTTGCCTGCTCATCTCCGCTGGGCCACATGTTCGGTGTCTCGGGTTGGTCATCACGTCCAATCTCGAGAGACTCTTTCAAATCTGGCACGGTCTTGCGCAGCTCCTCCTCTGTGCCTGTCTCTTCCAGAACAACCAGCTTTTCGCGACCTTGAGCTACGTATCCACGGTTCGCTGCTGCAGAATACCATGCCATAGCATCTTTCTGGTCCTGTGGTCGCGCGAAGAATTTGGCGCTGTGCGAGAAGGCATTCGAGACGGTCGAAGAAGATATGCCGTGGTTCTTGAGGTAGATGAAGCCCGCGTTTTGGAAGCCTTCTAGGACGGCTTGAGCAGTCGCCTTCTTAGCCGAGGGATCACCAGATAAGAAGGTAGAGAAGTCGATGAGCTGCCAATTGTTAGAAGATTGAGGATCCGAGAGATTTGGAATATGTACCGGAATGACCAAGTCATCCTGCGCGACTGCTTGGCTTGAGTTGATGTCTGCCATGCTGAGCTATGAGTGTCGCGTGCGGTCGAAAGGTTTCTCAAAGAGTATATGTGGTGTTCGCAGCATAGATAGAGCTAGTCAAAATAGAAAGAAGCAGGCGTTGTTCAGGCCAGCATCATCCGATCTAGGCGCCGTCGGCGGAGCTGCCCGCTGCCAGTGTATCATAGTTGCGCGGAGTTGACAGGGAGGGGTCGAAGCCGGAGACGGAAGGTGCAGACGAGGGCGCTGATAAGCTGTGGGGTTGGTGGGGAACACACTCAACACCACGACAGCATCGTCAACCGTTCTTCCGCGATTGAGATGTCTCGGCACATCTATCATAACAAAACAGCCCTTATATTGCTCTAGGGATATACTACACCATGACAGCGCTATTTAAGAGACTCCTGTCTGGTCGTGACGCCTCTTAGCGCTCCGTCTCCCCAGTCTAGTCGCACCGGCCGGAGCGCAGAGCCACTTCGAATGACGAGAGTCGTGTACAGACCACACGAAAGGTTCGCACAAGCGGCATCTACTACAAGATATTAAGTAAAACTTCATCAATCTAAGTTGGTAGAAAGATCTTTCAAATCCTTGGTTCATTGACAAAGGAATTCAACGTAACTTCTAATCGGAGAACAATCAACAGAGAAGGAAATGTATTTACAAAGATAGGTTCTATACAACCCATAAACGTCAACTAGTCTAGTAGTTGTACTTGTAGCACAGTGCCGGTCCCGTCGTGTCAAGAATATCGCCAACGCGAATGTCAGGACGGAAGCCATATACGTTGACGTTAGTGTTGACCGTCAGAGCATTGCCAGCAGCATCGGTACCGCCGACAGTAGTCTTGCGCACGTTTCCACCCTGGTTTTGCCAGATGCGGAAGTTGCGATCGATGAAGCCGTGGTGCTGTTATGTGATTAGCATTGCCCTTTTGACTACAGCACGTCTACTCACCAGAAAGAAGACCGGGTCTGCTGGAGAGGCGTAAACGTCTTGCATGACAGCACCGATACCGTTGTGACCCCAGGCATGAGCACCGCCTTCAGCGCATGAAGCCATATCAGCATACGTGGTACGACTGTTGCAAGCGTCTACGATTGCGTTTCCAGTGTTGATAGTCTCGGAGTCGTCATTGTTACGAGCCAGACAGTGAGGTGTGTTGCTAGTTCCTGGCCCATAGTTGATAGCCAGGTTGGCAAATTGCTAAGACCATGTTAGTCACGGATCACATGCTGTGGTGGTTATACTGACTCCATCCGTCACACACTGTCCACCAATGTTGATGCTGCCGAACCACTGGGAGCTGAAAATCGACGAATCTGCAAAGCGGCCTGCATAGCGGGTCTCATCGAACCATGGCAGTTGGCGGTTAAAGCCGCATTCGTCGCGGAGAAGCTGCTCAAATGTCCACACAAAGTACCTGTGCCAGAGCAAGAACTTTGCGTTGCCATGTACGTTGGGCGTAAGACGCTGATGGAGGCCAACAAGGTCGTCGTAACGGTTTTGAGACACACTGAATTGACCTGACGGAGGCTTGGTCATCAAGCACTTGATCGAATCGATGTATGCTTGTCGATCGCTGTTCGAGTAGCTGTCCCATTCAGTGCGGACACGGGGGCTAGAGCATGTGCCTTGTCTCTTTGTGAAGCGGCTCAGCTCATCTTCCAAATCTTGTGTGGTGTTCGGCAGTGACAGGCGATCAGGTATCACAAGTGGAGGGAACTTGTTCTTAGCATCCTGAAGATCCGAGATAGTAGTGACCGAGGCATTTACACCAGACAATGCCTCATCGAGTGAGAGCGGTCGCGCGTACTTAGGAGTGTTGAAGTGATCAAGCGGAAGAGGCGGAAGGGGGGTCGAAAGAGTTGATCGTGAGATCCAAGGGATGGAGATGGCATTGCAAGATGCTGCAAGTGCAACAGAGGCAAGCAGAACGTACATGTTGACTGAAAAACTTCAAGGAGAATGACTGATACCTAAAGAATGAACAACAGTCGGTAAGGGTGGATGCCACAAACGATCGACGTGCAGGATAAAGCTTATATAGACAAGCATTT
The DNA here is from genome assembly GCA_027946375.1 of Neodidymelliopsis sp. IMI 364377. Classification (NCBI taxonomy): domain Eukaryota; kingdom Fungi; phylum Ascomycota; class Dothideomycetes; order Pleosporales; family Didymellaceae; genus Neodidymelliopsis; species Neodidymelliopsis sp. IMI 364377. The sequence goes on along the minus strand of JAPEUT010000047.1, from coordinate 70,515 downwards.
ACTTTCAGGCCCACAATATCTCCTGCATGGAACAATATCGTTGATCTTCAGTTCGTGTGCATGATACGAGCAGGACTGCAGCTATGAGTACTCAAAGGAGGACAGCGCGCCAGATCAGGATGGGCTGGCAATGATGTCAATCTCTGTTATTCCCGTACAAACCAGCCACGGCGGCATATGACAGGGCTGAGCCGACTTTACGAGCCCTCTCAAGATTGTTTTCACGAGGTCAGCACTATTGGACCCACACTTTCTGTGCGTAAGACGTTCACCCAGTTCCTTTCTGCCGGATACCGGCACCCTAGTCGATTCGGGGCGTACTCCCGCTTGGCTCCAAAGGCTTGTTGAAAGCTTGTTTGCAGCCGAAAGCTTGTTCGCAATCAAATGTTGTGGGGATAGCTCAGCAGCTTACAGCTTTGAATCACGCACGCTTTTACAGTCATGATGGTCTTGAGGATCGCCGTGATTGCAGACAACGCTTTCGCAACTTGTTTCCAAGTTTTCTATCTCATACGTCACTTTGCTTTGATCTACCCAGTAACTTCTTTTATGAGAGGCACTGAATTATCTGGAAGCAACGTATTAGGCTGCATGCAGATGTTGTGTTTCTGCCGATGTATGGATGTTGCCCCACAAAGCCTCGAGCTATTGAGACGCTACATCGCTCGGTCCCGTTGAGTCCGAATACCACCCGTGTCAAATGCCGGTCTCCTGACCGAGTTTAACTTCAGGACCTTACGAAGTATTTATAGACGACCGGATGCACTGACACGCAGTGCTGACTGTCATAATCGAATCGGCACCCCGGCTTTCGAATCGTGTTCATTTATCCAGTCTATTGCCTCGAGTCTTGCCGCTATTAAAAGAGAGACGAGCTGCCTCAAATAACGCCTCCTACTGCAAATTGACATAGATCAATCCTGAGCCACGCTTGGGACGTTGTATGCGATGCTACATGCTACATGGACCGGTCCCAAAACCATGACCGCCACTTGAATGCGACTTGAACGTTGCCATCAGAAAGGGTTGCAAGAAATAACATGACGGAGCAAAGAAGCAACATGCACATTCTCGGAATCTGGACATGTAGAGTTTAGATGGCACCAGCTGATTTACTTCGTCATTTCAACGTTTGAGCACACAAGTCTCACAGTGAGTGGTAGCTTTGATGCGTTCGGTGTCACCCGCTACCTGCACGGGTTCGACGTTGGTAAGTGTTGTCTTCTTGAAATGTTTCTTATGACGTCTTTTTTTCGAAACTTCGAGCACACGCTACATTTTGAAGTCTAACCCTCGAGCCTCAATATCCTCACCGCGTTTCCGCCAAGTACGCCCTGCGCCTTCTCATCATTTCCAGAAAACGACTTCGAGATAGCTCCGTAGTTTGCGTTTACACTGTGCCACTCCTTTGCGTCTTCCTCCAGTGGTGGGAAGAACGGATGATCCGTACCAAACAATAGCCTGTCTGTTCCTGATGCTTCTACCGCAGCGTTTAAGCCTACTTCCGAGTAGATTACTGCGTCCAGATAGATGTTGGTTTTTAGAATGTCCCACACGTCTCGGCGCTTCTGTGTCTTGCCGTGTGCTTTGAGGTGACCATCGTGTAAGATACAGCTCTCGATCCTACCCGCCAGGAACGGCAACGTTCCACCACTGTGTGCGAGGAGGACGTTCAGACCCGTGAAACGATCCCACACGCCACTCAACAACATCCTTGTCACTGCAATTGTTGTCTCGAGTGGGAAGCCCAGCGCCAGCGGCAGAACATGTCCGTATTCGCTAGCTCTTGGCCCATATACGGACGACGGGAGACCGTAGTGTGGGTGCAGGAAGATTAGCTGGTTATGTTCTTGCAGAGCCTTGTACACGGGATCAAGCCTTGTGTCGTCGAGCCCAGACCCTAACCCCGAGGTACCCAGAATGACACCACGAGCATACTTCAAAGTTGAAAGCCTCTCGATCTCCTTGACGATGGTATCGGTATCGCTCGATAGCGGCAGTGTGCCGAAGAAATACAAACGTCCTGGGTAAAGTCCGCACTGTTCGTTTACGTCGTCATTAATCTCCACGGCCTTTGCGCCCGCTTCTTCGGCAGAGAGGAAGTCCAGCCATGGGTTCGCGAGAGAGATCACACTCTTGTCGATTCGATGTTGGTCCATGAATGCAATCTTCTTCGCAATGTCGAAGTATTCGGGGCCAATAGGGCGACCGCGGGACGTGGATGGAGTGGAGGGATCATCTTCACCAGGCAAGATGATCAAACGGGAGGAGTCGGGCGCGTCGGGGAAGGCTCGAACGTATGGAACGGTTGTACGTGACCGAAGGAGGTCCATGTACTTTGGGGGGTACACATGCGTGTGAACGTCAACGATGGGCGCCATGGTGGAGACAGTGGCAGTTCAGCGCTATTCCGTGCTGTGTGCAAAGAACCAGGCGAAGGCTACACGTGTTTCTATAATGGAAACCACAAATGTAAGTAACGGAAAAGTCTCTGTGTTTGTTGACGGAGACCGTGGCATGGTTATCATGAATAGCTTGAACCCTGGCGGGGTAGCTCCAGACAGCGCCCCACTCCAGCATATTCACCATCCCACCTTCCCCAACAAGTCTGGAGCTATGGGGCCGCGGAAAACGGAGGTGACCGCACAGATATCTGGCCACATTTAGTCATCGTAACGGGAAATCTTGCTCTATCAAAATCGATAAGACGACGAGTTGCTTTGAAGCGGTATGCATGATGTCGATTTCGTGTCCTGGGGCTAAGACGATTCTATACCTTAAGCACCCGTTCGCAAGAACACGTTGGGAGGCTTGTCCCAGCTTGCGAACTCATCATCAACTTCGAACACGATGTCGCCATTGCCCTCGTCTTTGAAACCCAGTTTTCTGTATACCGGTCTTCCCATCGCACTTCCTTCTGTTGTGCACTCCAGATTTCCCCTTCTCTTTGCCTCATCTAAACCCCACTGCACGAGCTTTCCGGCAACACCACGTCTCTGGTATGCTGGATCAACAGCACACAGATCCAGCGTGAAGATAGCGGGAGGATTGCGGTCTTCTTGTTGTGAGATCTCCTTAATATACGCAATGCGTCGCTTCCACAATGACTTGAACATCTGGTCTGCAAACCGCTTCTCTGCCCCATCAAGCTGTTCCAGCGCCGCAGTCATGTCGCCCGTGAATGTATCACCGTAACCCTCGACTTCAGAAAATTGCTGCCAAATTGCCATGCCCACGACTCTCCTCTGCTCAGGCTTTTCGGAGTCAGGCAACGTAGCCTTGAGGTAGATCTTGTTGGGCTGGCCAGCCTTGTTGATGGTCGTTGACTTCCAGCGCTTGATCATACCATCAGCTAGCTTGGCCTGCCCTTCCTCTGTGTCCCATCCTGGGTTCAAGCATCGCCAGACAGCATCTTTAGTTTGGCGGCCAAAGGCTTCGGATACGCAGTAGTTGGCTTGTTTGATGTCTTGCTCCGTCTCAATGGGCCCAACGATGATTTCGTCCTGATTGGTAGCCATGATGTAGACTTTAGGGCGTTGTCGAAGATAAAAAAGAAAATCAGGATTTCTGAAAGTGAACTGCGAATCTCACAATGTTTCTGTTAAAGTCCTATCAGCTCACATGACGACGCAGAATCCGATCTTGCCTTAGCGAGTGGATTAGGCTTGGCCTGCTCTTACCTAAGAGACTGCAGAGGAAGACAACGCACGCGTGAGACCAGGTTGCTCAGACTCGGTTCTCATTATGAAGACCAAAGGGTAGAATCATGTTAAACTGAACTGAAACTAGCAGTCGTTGATTGATCATCATTCACACGTTAAGAGCTCTTCACCTGACATGTCAGTCCGACGTGCTACGACACCAATCTAGTTTCTATCACAGACACCGTCGAAATCGAGCATCAGTCCTGCCTGTTCAGTCGTTGAAACATACAGACATGCATGTAAAATAGTTGCGCAAATGTGGTGGATGGACGACGCGAGGCGTGCCCATTAACCGCGTACAAGGATGTCGCGCACGTGCATGACGCGGTCGCGCCTTCCGCGTTCTCACGTCGTCCTAAAGTAGCACTGTCCGCGTCTTCTCCACAACGCAGCAACGCGCAATACACAACGACACAGATCTGTGTATTGACATTACTCGATCTCCCACGAAGATGGTTGGCACCGTCGCAAGAACACCGGCCAAGCGAGCCCTCGCCGAAGCCTCGAACAATCGCGTTAATGTATCGCCCCGCTCAGCGAAGAAGCTCAAACTCGAGAATGGCACCTCCAGGATGGGACCGCCAGTCAAGACGGCCAACGGGTCCTTCAACTCGAGCCAGCCTGGACCTAGTCAGTTCGAGGACACGCTTGAGAAGATGACCCAGGACATTGAGAGCTTGAAAACGAAGAACACAGAGAGAGATCAGCAATGGAAGCGACCGCCGCTGCCAGAGGACTTCAGCGAGATGACTTCAAAAGTTGTCTTCCAACAGATCGAAGCTGAAGAGAGTGTGTTGAATGGAGGGAAGCCAACAGTAAAACTGTTTGGCGTGACAGAGGTAAGGCATGCTTTTCCAACAAGTCAGATGTTATACTCACACTACTCCAACAGACCGGCCACTCCGTACTTCTCCATGTTACAGGGTTTCTCCACTATTTCTACGTCGCTGCGCCGATAAGCTTCCACAAGGAAGATTGCAAGCCATACCAGACCTTCCTCGAGAGCGAATGCCAGAAGCAGTTCAACCAACACTCCGCCGTAATTGCCTCGGTACAAATGTGTATGAGAGAGAACATCCTCCGCTTCCAGGGTAACCAGAAGAGTCCGTACCTCAAAATCACAGTCAACGACCCCAAAATGATCGGCCGTGTGCGAACAATGGTGCAGAAGAATCACGCCAACTACAAGAGGCTATGGCCAGCCAATGCAGACGGCATCCTGACCTTCGACAACATTACATATGTGCTGAGGTTTATGATTGATACAAAAATTGCTGGCATGTCCTGGGTGGAGGCGCCTGCCGGCAAGTACAGGTTGCTCAACCCGCGGGACCAACACTCCAACTGCCAAATCGAGGCGCAGATACACTATACAGACCTCATTGCTCATCAGTCAGAAGGCGAGTGGGCAAAGTCGGCACCTCTTCGTATCCTCTCCTTCGACATCGAATGCGCTGGTCGCAAAGGTGTCTTCCCTGAAGCAAACGTAGACCCTGTCATACAGATTGCTAATGTTGTCACACGAAATGGTGAGGAGAAGCCTTTCGTAAGAAATGTCTTCTGTCTGGACACAGTCAGTCCTATTGTCGCTACGCAGATATTTTCCTATGTCGACGAAGGCGAGATGCTGATGAAGTGGCGCGACTTTGTGGAGGAAGTCGACCCAGATGTCATCATCGGATACAACATCGCCAACTTCGATTTCCCATATCTCTTGGACCGAGCGAAGCACCTGAAACTGGCGAAATTTCCCTATTGGTCTCGATTAAAGACTGTACAGTCGAAGGTTGAAATCTCCAACTTCTCAAGTAAACAACTGGGCAGTCGAGACACCAAGACTACCAACACAAACGGTCGCATTCAGCTCGATTTGCTCCAGCTTATCCAGCGTGATCACCAGTTGCGAAGTTACACACTCAATTCCGTGAGTGCGCATTTCCTGAAAGAGCAGAAGGAGGATGTGCACCACAGTATGATTACAGAGCTATTCAACGGTGACTCCAATTCCCGACGACGACTTGCGGTATACTGCTTGAAGGATGCATATCTACCGCAGCGACTCCTGGACAAACTCATGTGTCTAGTCAACTACACCGAGATGGCCAGGGTCACAGGCGTGCCTTTCAACTACCTTCTTGCTCGCGGACAACAAATCAGATTCATCAGTCAGCTATTCAGAAAAGCTCTAGATCATCAGCTCATCTGCCCTGATCTGCCAAACCAGGGCGACAGCGGTGATCCGTACGAAGGTGCGACTGTCATCGAACCGAAACGTGGATACTACAAGCAACCCGTTGCCACTCTTGATTTCGCCTCGCTATACCCCAGTATCATGCAGGCACACAATCTTTGCTACACAACGTTGCTCGACAGAGCCACTGTAGAGAAGCTTAAGATGAAGAAAGACGAGGACTACATTGTCACACCAAACGGCGACATGTTTTGTACTGTCAAGACCCGCAAGGGGCTACTCTCGCAGATTCTTGAAGAGCTGCTAGGTGCACGCAAGAGGGCGAAGCGAGAGTTGGCTGTCGAAACTGACCCTTTCAAGAAGGCTGTGTTAAACGGTCGTCAGCTGGCTTTGAAGGTCAGTGCTAACTCTGTCTACGGTCTCACTGGCGCCACCAACGGAAAGCTGCCTTGTCTGGCCATCGCTAGTAGTACCACCAGTTTCGGTCGTCAGATGATTGAGAAGACAAAAGAGGAAGTCGAAGCGAAGTACACGATTGCCAACGGATACAGTCACGACGCAGAGGTCATCTACGGTGACACTGATTCCGTTATGGTGAAGTTTGGTACATCTGAGCTGGCAGAGGCCATGAAGTTGGGCCAGGAGGCAGCAGACTACGTTTCTTCGAAGTTCATCAAGCCCATCAAGCTCGAGTTTGAGAAGGTCTATTTCCCTTATCTGTTGATCAACAAAAAGCGCTATGCCGGTTTGTACTGGACAAATCCGGACAAGTGGGACAAGATGGACACGAAAGGTATCGAGACGGTCCGTCGTGACAACTGCCGCCTTGTGCAGACAGTCATTGAGACGTCGCTACGAATGTTGCTCATCGATCAGGATCCGGATGGCGCGCAAGAGTGAGTTCAGAACACCTCAAGTGCATGACATGGCTAACACACTCAGGTTCGTCAAAGATACAATTTCAGATCTGCTGCAAAACAAGATCGACATGTCTAATCTTGTCATCACCAAGGCTCTCACGAAGCAAGAAGACAAGGAAGGCAAGGGTGGCTACGCCAACAAACAGGCCCACGTCGAGCTTGCTGAACGAATGAAGAAGCGCGACGCTGGTTCTGCTCCAGCGCTGGGTGATCGTGTTGCCTATGTCATGGTCAAAGGTGCCAGCGGATCGAAGAACTACGAAAAGTCTGAGGATCCCATCTGGGTGCTCGAGAATAATCTGCCCATCGACACACGATACTACCTGGATAACCAGCTGGCCAAACCGCTCGGCAGAATCTTCGAGCCCATCCTTGGAGAGAAGAAAGCCAACTCGCTCCTTACAGGTGAGCACACGCGAGCCATCTCGGTCGCAGCACCAACGGTAGGCGGTCTCATGAAATTCGCCAAGAAGACACAAACGTGCATGGGCTGCAAGAAGCCGCTCACAGCTGCGCACGAGAAGGAGGGCGCAGTGTGCGAGAACTGCCGGCCTCGCATTGGCGAACTGTACCAGAAGACGCTGAGCAAGGTCAGCGAGCTGGAAGTGCGTTTCTCGAGGCTCTGGACCCAGTGTCAGCGGTGCCAGGGCAGTATCCACTGCGAGGTGATTTGCGCGAGTAGGGATTGTCCTATTTTCTACATGCGGATGAAGGCGAGGAAGGACGTTGAGGATGCGGGGAAGGAGATGGTGAGGTTTGACAAGGATGCTGCGTTGTGGTAGACTGTTGATCAGGAGCATATGGCGTTTTGTTGCATGGATACCACGCTCGTGTATGGGGATAGGATAAGATGGGATATGCTTTGATGTGTTGTAATTCGCAAACATTTCTTCCAATGTACATTTGCACAAGACTTGATGTCTCTACGTGCACTTGGTTTCATCGTGTGTCCAAGTAGATGCGTGTTGTTAGTGCATGGTGGTGTGTGCTAGGCAGTGTGGTCTGGGAAGACTCGGTGATAGCTGGAGATGGCACGGACATATGCTCTCAGATCCGGGGTTCGACCGTGGCGGGAGCGAGGAGCCGAGACTGGTGCGCCGTTCGGGGATGGTTGGCGGACGGGACGGGAAGCTGAAGCAAGCTGGCTGGACGGGAATGCATGCGCATAATTTGCAGCAGACACAGTGACACACATTGAGATACAGATAATACAGATACAAATCCCGTTTGGTGCTTGTGGTGCGCCCAAGCTCTTACCAAATCACATGTGACAAGCTTGGATTCTACGAGCTCGCGTCGAGCCCTCATCCAACACAACACAATCCGGTACACTATTCCAACAACAATCAACAGAGGCTTACGCTACCAGACGCTACGCCACGCCACGCCACGCCATGCCATGCCATGCCGACGGCGCGCGTCGTCTCGACAAACCGTGAAACTACCTAGTAGATAGGTAGCAGTGGAGCACGTGCGTGTGAGGGTTTTTGAGCCTCAAGGGTCAATGGGTCGTGCAAAGGGATGTGGGCGCTCATGCACACACGGACTGCAGCGCTCGCCTGTTGTCCGAGCGAAGGAGGTGTCTGTGGCGGACCGGCGCCGATGCCGATGCAGATGCTTGGACGTGGGTTGCTGGGGGGGATGGGAGTTTGGGGGTTGGTGAGGAATGGGATGAGATGGGATGGATGAGATGGGCTGTGTGGTTGGAGGGTACTACCTAAGTGGTGTGCAGTGTAGGTACTGGTAGACAGCCGGGAACAAAGGATGCATCTATCTGCAGCGTTCATGTAGTGTTAGTGATGGACGTCTTTAATTGGAACAGAGCTTATCGCGGCGCACCCCTGTCGCAGGGCTCGGCAAGCTCTTGTTCGTCATCGCAAAGAAAAAGTAGTTTTCAGCGGCCACGGGCAGCGCAGTCTCTCCTCTCCACACCACTCTGCCCACCTCCCTCGCATCAGCTCCCTCCACGGCTGCATCGCCGCGAGCACCTGTGAAGCACCTCGCAGCTCAATGGCTCCCTCCATGCGGCCCTTTGCGGCGGCGAAGCTCGTCGCCCAGGCCCGGCAGGCTGGCCGTCGCGCCTACACGACGCAGCGCCCGTCGCTGATTGCCAGCAGAGCGCGCTGGACCCCCCGCCCCGTCCACGCCCAGCTCGCCCTGCGCCAGAGCCTCCGCCAGCAGTCCAGCCTGACGCCCGACGCGAAGACGGTCAAGAAGGGCGGCTTCCGCCTGCTGCGCTGGACATGGCGCCTCACCTGGGTCTCGGCGCTCGCGGGTCTGGGGTACGTGGGCTACGGCATCTACGAGACGCGCAACCCCGTCGACCAGCCGCCGCCCGACCCGAGCAAGAAGACGCTCGTCGTGCTGGGTGCGTGAAGAGTCCATCTCCAAACGAGTTGTATACGAGTGAAGGTTGTAGCTGACACGTCCAGGCACCGGCTGGGGCTCCGTCTCCCTCCTCAAGAAGCTCGACACGGAAAACTACAATGTCATCGTCGTCTCGCCCCGCAACTACTTCCTCTTCACCCCGCTGCTCCCCTCGTGCACCGTCGGCACCATTGAGCACCGCTCCATCATGGAGCCCATCCGCAACTTCCTGCGCCACAAAAAGGCCGCCGTCAAGTACTACGAGGCCGAGGCCACCAAGATCGACTACGAGAAGCGCGTCGTCTACGTCAACGACGAGTCCCCCATCAAGGGCGACGTCTCCCAGACCGAGATCCCCTTCGACATGCTCGTCGTCGGCGTTGGCGCTGAGAACGCCACCTTTGGTACGTTGCCCTCACGTGCACCCGCCGCACGCGGCTTGGCTAATCTGGTCCTGCAGGTATCCCCGGTGTGCGCGAGCACGGCTTGTTCCTGAAGGAGGTCGGTGACGCCCAGGCCATCCGCAACCGCATCATGGACTGCTGCGAGACAGCCACCTTCAAGGACCAGTCGGCCGAGGAGATCCAGCGCCTGCTCCACATGGTCGTCGTCGGCGGAGGTCCCACTGGTGTCGAGTTCGCTGGTGAGCTCCAGGACTTCTTCCACTCGGACCTGAAGAAGTGGATTCCTGAGATCCAGGAGAAGTTCCACGTTACCCTGGTCGAGGCTCTGCCCAACGTCCTGCCCATGTTCTCCAAGCAGCTCATCGACTACACCGAGCAGACTTTCAAGGAGGAGACGATCGACATCCGCACAAAGACCATGGTCAAGAACGTCACAGACAAGTACATCGAGGCCGAGTCCACCGGCCCCGACGGCAAAAAGGTCCTTGAGCGCATCCCCTACGGCCTCCTCGTCTGGGCCACCGGTAACGCCCTGCGACCTCTTGTCAAGGATCTGATCAACCAGATCCCCGCACAAAAGGACTCGCGCCGTGGTCTCGCCGTCAACGAGTACCTCGTCGTCAAGGGTACCGAGAACGTATGGGCCGTCGGTGACTGCGCTGTTGCCAACTACGCCCCTACCGCCCAGGTCGCCGCCCAGGAGGGTGCTTTCCTCGCCCGCATGTTCAACCAGATGGCCAAGACGGAGGAGATCGAGTCCAAGCTGACGGAACTGTCCGAGGTGCAGGAGAAGGCTCCCAACGCCGAGGCCCGCAACAAGGCCTTTGAGGAGATCAAGGACCTGCAGAAGAGGCTGAGGAGGACCAAGGGCGTCAACCCCTTCGAGTACTCCCACCAGGGCTCGCTCGCCTACATTGGTTCCGAAAAGGCCGTTGCCGACATCTCGTGGTTCTCCGGCAACATCGCCTCGGGCGGCACAATCACCTACTTCTTCTGGCGCAGCGCATACCTCAGCATGTGCTTCAGCACCCGCAACAGGATCCTGGTGCTCATGGACTGGGTCAAGGCGAAGGTCTTTGGTCGCGACGTATCGCGTGTCTAAACCTGTTCTCCTTGATTTTCCTCCAAAAGTCCTACCCTACCCTCACACCGTCTATATACCACCACCAACATTATCACCTCCTCCCCAGCGACTAACCCCCTTTGTATTGTAACGATGTAATACTGGGTCGGTCTGAATGAACTTGGGTCAGAGCTCTCGGCGTTCAGCGGGTTGATAGATTCCTTTTTGTACCGAGTAGCTTGTGTTGTCTTGGATGGCAACGAATACATTGATTCACGATATTTGCTTCTTGATTTGTGTGCACTGTGACGGGGAGTAGGCGGTGTTGTATGAGTCTGTGCTATGCAGTCGTGTGTTACCTCCGCGGCGCGTCCATCCAAGTACAAGAATGACGACAGAAGCTGCGGGATAGTATAAAACATCATGCCGACTACAACCAGATCATTTCTGCGTTCTACACTTCTCCCGTAGTCATTTCATGTCTTCTTCTGTTCACCGCAGCAATTGTTTTGCTTCACGTAACGCGGCGTAGCGTAGAGTATAATAGCACGACACGACCGACTGTAGTTGAACGAAGGTAAACACACAGGTATCGCACGAAATATACGACAAGCAATAACGAATCCAAATGTCTCTTTTCCCATTCTTTCTTGAAAACACCCGGTCGTCGGCATTCGAGTCGTACCGTTATCCCGACGTTGATGGTTCCAGCGAAACCCAGTTCGGCTTGGCTGCTTAGATCGCAGATGCGTAGAGTTGGGATGACGTGCATGACTTGGGAATCGTGGATAAGTATGGTAAAACACGCGCGCGACCACGAGCTAGGAATCGTGACGATTGATTTTTTCTCTCTCTGTTGAGGAAACAACATCTTCTATCTCTACTCAAATTACAGATTACCTGAACTAGCACTCGCAAATATGGGCAATACGCAATCCACAGTGCGCTACCTCGCGCCCGCCTCGTTCCTCTTCGACTTCGCCGCCCAGCAATATGGCATGTTTTCCAGCCCTAACATGCTCGATATCCATAACAAGAACCTTGCGGCTTTTTCACCCTACCCGTATGCGATTGCGGGCTTCTTCTTTCCGCAGCAGTTATTTCAGCTCGCATGGCTTTGGAAGTTGTGGAAGCAGGAAGGGACGAGCGCGGATAGGGCGATGATGAACAAGTTTGCATGGGTTTATAGTCTGGGGAACTTTTGTATTGGGAGTATGTTACCTCGTTACCTTTGCGTTTGCGTTTGCGTTTGCATGTCAAGAGATACTGATTCGCGCAGCCTGGATGTTCTTCTGGAACTCGAACAATCTCGAGACGTCCAACGTCTTCGTCATCATCAATACGGTTGCACAGCTGGGCTATATCGCAACAGCCCTCGAGCCGCTCGATCGCCGCTCGACACCCAACTTGCTCACCCACGTCGTCGCCAAGACGTTCGCAGGCATCGGCGTCCTCGACCTCTTGCACAACACCTCAGCCGCCTACTACCGCGGCGTCCCGCCCTCAGGCCTCGTGCAGATAGCGACCGGTGTTGGCTTCGCAGCGGCAGCCAGCATGAGCGACTGGATTTTCGGCGGCTGTCTGGTGTACGATCTGGCCGCGCTGGCCGTTGGACAGGCAGGAACGAGCTGGGGCAATCTGCTGGGCGGGTACGCAGCCATGACGGCGGGGATTGTGGGATTCAAGAACTATTTCTAGTATGTATGTCAGGCGGTGTCTGTTTCCATCTCGGAACGCTGCTGACGAGGCGCAGTCCACAATGGAAGGCTCAGAAGCACGCGTATGAAAGGGTCGATGGAGATGCTGGTGTTGTGTAAGAGAAGGAATACAGGACCGAATCTGCATTTCCGCGCGTCTCTATGTACTAGTTAGTACCTAGAATCAACAGACGGCATGTTTCTCGCGACAATCACCCAGACACGGTCCCGAGGGATCGTCCATGTGACATATTCCAGTGTTTCTGTTACGTGCTGGCGCGTTAGTGGACTTTATTAGTTGTTCCAAAACAGCAGCCGATGACGGAGGCGGGGCACTATTTCCCTGCATACCCACACCCCGCCATGCACATCACTGCTCTCCGCGTATCTACCTGGCGAACGGGGGCGCTCGCGTAGCAATACCTAGGTAGATGAATAATAGGCTCGCGGCCACAGCCCGTGGTGCAGCGCTCCGAGGCGCAAGTGAGACCCCGCCAAGCCGTAAGCGGGCGGCAACTGATCGCGTGCAGACAAAGCGGCGCCGCTTATCTCTTATCATCCATCCATCCACTCTATCGCAGTGTCATATTGCGGGTGGTGGGATTGTCCGCCCATACCGCCCCAGCCCCAGCTCCAGCTCTGAGAGGCCACCTGCTCGAACCAGTCAGTGTCTTGGAGCCGCCGGTTGCCGCATGGCGCGCTTTGCTTCGTATCGTATCGGGCATTGCGAGCCCGGGGATCATCTGGATCGTCTGGGCTGTGGGTGTGGTTGACTGATGCGATGCTGGTATTGATGACTCTGCCTAGCTACTGACTGCGCCTCTCCACCTGTTGCTGACGATTAACGACTCTCTTTCTCCTACGTGCCTCGTTGTTGTTTGTGTCGTCTTCTTCGTCTCGCCGTCAGTATTGTTATCACGCTCTGTCGATATCTGCGCGTCGTCTTATCTACAACCGAGGCCGACGTCACCGCCGAGCGACTTCGCAAACGCCGTCAACACCCCTCCAGACTCTGGTATTCTGGCTGTGGTTCTCCTACTATAGAGAGCTCGTGTCGTTTAAACCTCAGGTCACGACAGTTCCACGCGCTGTGTCCACGCGACGTTTCGAACCAGCACCTGACCGCCCTCGAGTCGCGGCACACAAGAGCAAGGAAAAGAAGGAACGACTGAACCCTTCATTCCTCACAGATAGGCGGTCAAAGACGGTCGAGCCAAACCCACGGCACCATGCTGCCCTATCACCCTCCGCAAATCGGTCATCCAAGCCTCCCACCGCACTGCGAGCCCGCAAGCGAGTTCCTCGAAGCCCTCTCCATCACCTTCCACACATGCATACCCTCCAACCTCGCCCTCGTGTCCTCGCTGCTCGGCACCTGCAGCATCCTGTCGTGGCTGTTCGCGCAGCTACCGCAGATCTACAAGAACTATAAGCTCAAATCCACGTCTGGACTGAGTGTCTACTTCCTGACCGAGTGGCTGCTCGGCGATGTGACCAACTTGCTGGGGTGTCTGTTCACGGGCCAGGCGAACTGGCAGGTTATAATCGCGACGTACTATGTCCTGGTCGACTGCGGGTTGACGGGCCAGTGGGTGTGGTATGAGCTGTTGCACCACGGGCGGCCGCTGCGGCCCATCTGGGGGCGCTGGAGGAGTGGTGAGAACGACGGTGGTAGTGGGAATGGGAACAGCGGCATGCAGCAAGTAGGCAAGGGCAAATCGTCGGATTCAACACCAGACGCAAAGTCGGATAAAAAGAATATCGAGGTTCAGCGTTCGGCGCCGCTCGATGCTTTTCGTATCCCCAATTTTGCGCGCTCGCCGAGCCGCGTGAAAGAGTCGTATCAGGTGTCTCCCACCTGTCGCCCTGATGGGCTTCCAGGCACGCCATCGTCGAACCCCAATATCCGCCGCGTGGCTGCTTCGTCGTCACCCATGGCCTCGCCTAAAACCATCCTCTACATCAGCATGATCTTCGCCATTCTCTCCCACGGCACCCTTGCCCACCCAACCTCCAGCCCTCCCTACCTCCTTTCTTCCACTTCAACGGAAGACTCACAATCCACTCGCGCCCTCCTCGGCACCATCTTCTCCTGGTCCTCAACCCTCCTCTACCTGGGCTCGCGCCTCCCGCAACTCTACCAAAACCAAGTCCGCCGCTCCACCGCGGGTCTCTCACCGACCCTCTTCGCCGCCGCCTTCTTCGGCAACCTCTTCTACAGCACCTCGCTCCTCACCAACCCCTCAGCCTGGCACGACTTCCCTCCTCACTCGGGCTGGAGCGAATCAGGCAGCACACGCCGCGTCTGGATCCTCGCCGCGCTCCCCTTCTTCCTCGGCGCCGCCGGCGTCCTCCTCATGGACTTTGCCGTGGGCTGTCAATTCTACTACTTCGGGACCCCACCCGCTGAGCGCGGCCGCGCCTCCACACGCGACGACGAAATCATCCTCACCCTGACTTCGTCCTCGGGCCTCCCGCAGCGCCGAAGACTGCACTGGCGTCGTGTAAGCGGCTGGATGCGAGGCTGGGCCCCCGCTGTAAGCGTAGCTGCTACCCCTTCGGGCAGCCGTGCCACGACGCCTGCGCAGACGCCCACGCCGCGCAATCAGAGCCCCGCGTCTAGTGCTGGGAGTAGCAGTAGCAGTAGCAAGAGTAGGAGTATTCCCATTCGAGGCGCCGCGGGTGGTGCGTTGGATGAGGCGAGGGCATTGTTAGGAACCAGTCGGCATGCGAGTCCGAGGAGTTACGGAGCGGTGGGGAGTCCGCGGTGATATCTCCTCTTTCTTCTCACTTCACAAACTCGTCGGCAAGGTAGAGAGAAGGAACGTTGTGTTGTTCGTGGTATCTCAATCTCCGTTATATCCATCCCTCGGTATTGGTCTTGGATGGATAAGCATTTTTCTGCGCTAGATGACTGGGTTTTAGCTGGCGTTCTTGGGCGTTGTTCTTGTTCGCGATGAACCTATTCCTGTTAGGTACGAGATATGATGGTATATTATTAGCATAGCATGGCATGGCCTAAACGCAACGCAACAACCTTAGATGGAATAAAACGAGATATGTTTGAATTTATTCACAATACTATATAACACAGCACATCACAACGTAACATCCTATCCCTACCCTCTCTAGTATCTGTATTCTATATTTTACTTTCTATAATCCCAACACCTTTAATTAAAAACCCTCCTATTCTAATAACTCTTTGTCTATCTACTTTCCTTCTTCCTTGTTTAAGATTAAGAAGATTGTAGTAAGTAGTGTAAACGAATGCGGTTTCTTGGCTAGTGGTGTAGTGGTTGTGAGTATTGAGTACGGATAGATGGATAGATCAATGGGGGGAAGGAAAGGAAAGGAAAGGAAAGGAAAGGAAGAGAAAGAAGAAAAGTAGAAGAGGTGTTTATTTGTTTTATTTCATTGTATTTCATGTCGTTCCATTTCGGGGTGTTTTTTTTTTGTTTTTGATTAACTGGAACTTTTACCGCTCACTTCCCTCCACCCTCCTCTCTTCTTAACCTAACTAACCAACCACTCTCCTTTTCCCTACACCCTTACTATCCTATTCCATTCCATTCCATTCCATTCATTCATTCATTCACTCAACCCCTCCCACTCTCAACAGCCTCCACCAACTTCTCAAACACCAACGCGAGATATTTTTCCTCGGCTGCGGAATTCGCACTCACAATCCTGATTATGTACTTGCCGCATACGACTGAACTACTGATGTAGAACTCTCCTTGGGCGTTTATGCTCTCGTAGACTTTTTTCGTGGCCGCGTTACACGCTTCTTCGTACTGCGCGGCCCCATCGGGGGAGAAGGCACTCGTATACGCCTCGTGCACGGGGACTTGTGCATCTGGCTTGGTGGTGGTAGTGGCTGAGGGTGCGGGCTGCGGGGGAGGAGGTACGACTTGGAAGGTTACAAGACCGAACGCCGCTGGTGTCGTGATGCGGAAGAGATCTTTACGGGATTCTATTTGCGATTGGAAGAATTCACCCAGGGTGATGTGCTTGCGGATGAAGGATTGTAGGCCGCGGACGCCGTAGGAGCGTAGTACAAACCAGACTTTTAGGCTCCGGAATCGTCGGCCCAGTGGGATTTGCCAGTCGCGGTAGTCGGTTACGAGACCCGATTCTGTGAAGGAGTTGCGCAGGTAGGAGGGGGTGATGGAGTAGGTGTCGATGAGGTCTTTGCGCCGCTTGATGAAGAAGGCGCTGCAGTCGAAGTTAACGAGGAGCCATTTGTGGAGGTTGAAGTTGAAGGAATCGAAGGCTGCGAGGGGCGGGCACAGGTGTTGGTATTCTGGGCAGATGAGTGCGGAGCCTGCGTACGCGGCGTCGACGTGGATCCAGATGTCTGGGTACTCGGCTGTGAGGGCTGCGATGCCGGCGAGGTCGTCGATGGCGCAGGTCGAGGTGCTGCCGAGGGTGGCGGTGAAGTAGAAGGGGATCAGTCCTTTTGCTTTGCAGGCTTCGATAGTGGTGCGCAGCGAGGCGGCAGAGACGCTGTAGTTGTTTTCTGCGGGCGCGGCGACGGTGCGGAACCGGGTTCCGGCGATGATGGCGGCTTTTTGCGTAGAGGAATGTGCGTGTTCTGAGCCCATGGCTACCATTTTGCCGCGCAAGTCGGCCGCCGCGTCCATCTTCTCCTCGCCTTCAGGCATGTGCGCGAGGCGTCTGCGGATAAGACGCTCGCGGGCTGCCACTACGGCTGTGACGACGACTTCAGATGCCGTACCCTGGATAATGCCGCCTCCCTCCCCCGCACTCAGATACTCCTCAGGCAGTGCAATCAGCTTAGCAACCCAATCCATGACGACCGTCTCCAGCTCCGTGATGGCAGGCGAGCAGATCCAATTAAACGCCGCGGCATTAAAAGCGCCCGAATACATGTCCCCCAGCATAGCCGGGAACGAAGAATTACAGGGAAAGAAAGCCATGAATTTCGGCGACTGCCAATGCGTCAGACCGGGCATGATGACACGGTCAATGTCCGACTGGATGGTTTCCCAGGACTCGCCATCTTGGGGTGCGGAATCTGGGATTAGAGGGCGTAGGTAGCCGGGCGTGACGGAGGGCAGCACAGGTTTGTCGGCGATGTTGTCGTAGTACGTTGCAACTGTGGATAATCAGTCATTGGTTCATGTGCATGAGTAAGCATGTAGGGGTTTTTTACTCTCGTCAATGGCGCCTTTGGCTGCTTCGCGAAATTGCTGCGAGTCCATGGCGGGGTAGGTTGAACGGGGAAGATGGAAGGATTTCTCAATTGAAGAGGTTCAAGTAAAGAGAAAAGGAAATTTTTATCTTTTCTATGGTTATTGCGGCATAAGATCTAACGTCAGCTGTCAATGTTAGGGCGTGAGGTTGAAAGCCAACGAGGTGTAGTTGGGTCTCCGGAAAGCCAATTTCGGTGTTCCGATTCCGCGCACATGATCACGCGTTGCCTCCAGCACCAGTTGACATATGTGTGCAATTGCTGAAAAACTAGTGTCAAGCTCTTGTCTTCATATAAG
This sequence comes from Neodidymelliopsis sp. IMI 364377, assembly GCA_027946375.1. Lineage (NCBI taxonomy): Eukaryota > Fungi > Ascomycota > Dothideomycetes > Pleosporales > Didymellaceae > Neodidymelliopsis > Neodidymelliopsis sp. IMI 364377. The sequence goes on along the minus strand of JAPEUT010000047.1, from coordinate 52,653 downwards.
AATTAATCGTTGGGAAAGTAAAATCATCAATGGGTATTCGCTTTTACTACAACCACAGACACACTTAATAACGCCTACCAACCTCAACGCCCAAGTTCTCGTCGGGGTTCGCAAAACCACGAGCGCGTGGTGTGGCACTCCCCTTGACGTCTTGTGGCGCTTCACCCTTGTACTCCCAGCCACCGTCCTGAGAGAAGAAGTCAACTTCGTCAACGATGTCCCAGACAATGTCTTCAGCAATCTGCTCCTTGTACCGCTCGCCAATGGCACGTAGTCTGCGACCTTCAGGAGTGGGGGTTTCTGTTGCTTCAGCACCGCCCATCTCAGTGTCGCGTTGCTTCTCTTTTGCCATGTCCTCAGGAGGACACCAGAAGTCTGGTCCCATGTTGACTTGGGCGATGCCACCGTTGAATACAGATATGGCAGGGAGGTATCCAACCATGCCGTCGTCGAAGCCTGTTCGTGCACCAGCCTTGACCGCTTCAACAGAAGGGACACTTGCAGGCGGCAGAAAGGCTAAGAGATTTTCGAATGCGATACCGACTTCCTGTCCGTTTTTGTAGACTTTGATGTGCGAGTGCGGTAATGAGCGAACGCTGACGTCTTCGTGGTTGGGCGAGGGGTGAATCTTGGGCACGGGCCCGCGGTCATGATATGCTTCTACCATCTTGGTGACTTGGTAGTCAAGCTGCTCAAAGTAAAAATTTCCTTTGTAGGGAACGGGGATGCGGTCGCGGATGATGTCGAGGGGCCGATCGAATGGATCCTGGTTGCTGACCGTGTCGAAGCCGTCACCAAGGTCGACGGCCGGATTGTAGATGCCTTCGACCACTTTGCGGTGCATGGAGAGAGAGGGAAGCTTGATCTCCAGGCCAATTACATCACCCTCTGAGATATGCTGGTCGGTGACGTATTCGACAGGCACAGGCTTGCCGTGGGGTGGCCTCGCCTTCATGTGCTTGCTCTTTGCGCCTTTTGGCAGGGGTTTGAAGATCTTGGAGGCACGTGAGCGGTGCTGTGCTTCGAAGCGTGCATCTGTGATGCCGTAGCTGTAGCCGTCGAAGCCCACAGGCCCATCCAGGGGTGCTTCCCGTCGCGCCCATCCCATGCGAACGTGCGGTCCAGGCCTCGTGTCGCCCGTCTTGGGGTCGATGGGGTCCTTGGGCCCGTCGACGGGTATGCCGCGCAGGACCTTGACCTCGTAGTAGATGCGGCCCTCCCTTGCTACGACATTGCCCCGCCCCATGCGCCAGCCCTTTTCCTGGGAGACAATGGTGGCGCTGTCGTCAAAGTAGAACCACTTGTCCGAGTCCTCGTGGCTCATGCGAGGGCCATAGGGACGCGAGTCGCTCTGGCGGTAGTACTGCTTGTGTCTGAAGAGTGGATCGGCCACGCAGTGGGTGTATTTGTATCCCTTCTTGTTCCAGGCATAGTCGTGGGGCTTCTTGAGCTCTGTGGCGCCGTCTGGGGTGTAGATGGGGTTGGGCTCGCGTGACAGGAAGACGCCGTCCTTGGGGGCATTGTAGTCGGGTGCTTTGGGCTCGGGGATGGAATAGCGCATAGGCGAGTCGGCGGCGGGGCGCTTCTCCTTCTTCGCTTTCGGATTCGGGGTGCTTGCGCGCGTGCTTCCCGAGGCTTCACGCTTCTTAAGCGTCTCGCGCTTCTCTCGCTGCTCGCGCTCGCGTGGAGGGACCCGTGGGCGTGCACGCGCGGCGCCATCAGGGTTGAGCGGCGACGATACGGCAGGGATGTGGTCTTCTTCCAGTGGGCGGCGCATTGGAGGCGCGAGTGTGGGCGTGTTGGAACGCGACGGCGGCTGTGGCTCGGCCATTGTGTGTTGGGTTGCTTCCCGACTCAGACGGGCTGGTGGAGTGGCAGGAGCTCTGAGCTCTGTGATGCAAGCGCGACCGACGATCTGCACGGACCCTTCCTTCCCTCGGGTCAACTAACCCCACTAACTTTTTTGTCGCCGTTGGGGTCCAACTTTTGCGCCCTCACGACTCACGAGACCACTTTGCTGCTGTTCTCTCAAATAAGGCTGGACATTAGCACTATTGGTTCATATCACTGCAGCAAGTGACGGACATATCCCTTACAACCTCGATCAAAAAAACCAACCCGCCATGCCGCGCGCACCCAAGTCACCCGGCGTCCGGGGCGAGCGACACAACCCTCTCGCCGAGGAGTACCTCCCGTCCGACCCCTACAAGACCAAGGCGAAGCGCCAGAAGCGCAGCAAGACTGATCAGGAGGACGAGCAGGGCTACGTCGACTCAAAGAGCTCCCGCAAGATTCTGGAGATTGGGCGCGAACTCGAGGAAGAAGATGAGCGCGAGAACCAGCGAGGTGCGCCAAAGGGCCTCAACCCTGCGTTCGACTTTGAGAAGAGACTGGGAGAGGACGACCTAGAGGAGATTGTCTCGGGGCAGTTCGACGACGACGAAGAGGCCTGGGGTGAGGAGGAAGAGGAAGTCGAAGAGGTCGAGATTGACGCAGACGACCTGGCCGCGTGGAACAAGTTTATTCCCACCGACGACAACCCTATCCAATGGCCTGGGCAAGAAACAGCGCCTGCAGGACCTGGCACAGACCTGGCAGCGCTCATTCTTGAGAAGATCGCCGCGCACGAAGGTGGTGAGGGCAACGGCGAAGCGCCACGAGAGACGATGGGTGGAGGCGCTCCAGAGGACGCAGTCGAGTTGCCCGCCAAAGTGGTAGAGGGTATGCAGCGTCAATCCACAACTCAAACATCATGCTAATCGTCTGCAGTATACAGCAAAGTCGGCTTGATCCTGTCTCGCTACAAAGCCGGCAAGCTCCCCAAGCCTTTCAAGATCCTCCCCACAATCCCCGCCTGGGAGACCCTCCTCGCCATCACACGGCCCGAGAATTGGACACCCAACTCCATGTACGCGGCAACTCGTATCTTCATCTCTTCGAAGCCCTACAACGCACAAATCTTCCTCAATACCGTTCTCCTCCCCGCGGTACAGCAACACATTGCCGAAACACAAAAGCTCAACGTCCACCTCTACAACGCACTCAAGAAGGCCCTTTACAAGCCCAGCGCTTTCTTCAAAGGCGTCGTCTTCCCTATGCTCACAGAAGGCCGTTGCACCCAGCGCGAAGCCACCATCGTCGCCTCCGTGGTCGCCAAAGTCTCCGTACCCGTGCTCCACTCCGCCGCCGCGCTGCACCGCCTGTGCGAAATCGCCGCTGAGCAAATGTCCTCGGACCCGGATGCCGCGGGGCCCTGCAACATCTTCATCAAGACATTGTTGGAGAAGAAATACGCACTCCCATTCAAGGTCATCGACGCCCTCGTCTTCCACTTCCTTCGCTTCCGCGCCGTTGGTGCTAGCTCAGCAGACGCCATGGACACAGAGTCCGTTGCTGGCGATCTCGGTGGTACAGGCAAGTTGCCCGTCATTTGGCATCAGTGTCTCCTTGCGTTTGCGCAGCGCTACCGCAATGACATCACAGAGGACCAGCGTGAAGCGCTGCTCGATCTGCTCCTCACGAGGGGACACAAGGGCATCAGCCCTGAGGTCCGACGCGAGTTGCTTGAGGGCAGAGGGAGAGGTGTTGTTGCTGAGCCTGCTGCGGCTGTTGGTATGGATGGCGATGACACCATGGTTATGGGTTAGTCGGATGGGTTTAGATGAAGTGTTGTTGCATTGCTGGCGTTTTTGGCAAAAGAGGTCGGGAAAGGGAAAAGCTGCATAGAATTGAAATATACCCTCTACTTCACGTTACTCTGATCTCTACGCGTTGTATTGTGAGGACGTTATGAGATTATACTATGAGCTAAAACAGCTTAGCGCCACCTCGCTTGAGCTCACCAGTCATGGCTCTTTTCACCAAGTCAAGCTTCGCCCTCGTGCACGACTCAAGAGCGACCGCGAATGTATGCTTCGACTCGGTAGACTCTACGGTAGACTATACCGTATGTTTAAAATGGCCCAGCCGCCCAAACAACCGTTGATTGCCATCGTGGGTGCAACTGGCACGGGCAAGTCGGATGTAAGACTTTGACCATGATATGCAGCCGAAAGTACTGATCACAGCAAGTAGCTAGCCGTTGAGATAGCGCACAAGTTTAATGGAGAGATTATCAATGGAGATGCGATGCAGCTTTATCATGGCTTGCCAATCATCACGAATAAGATCACGACGGACGAGACGAAAGGAGTACCACATCACCTCTTAGGTTGCATTGGGTTAGAGCAGGAGACTTGGACTGTAGGCAAGTTTGTGAGCAATGCTTTGAGTGTTGTATGTATCTCGACCAGTTGCATTCATTGATTGATGAACACTAATGCGATTAGATCGATGAGATTCGAAGTCGAGGCAAGCTTCCTATTCTTGTTGGAGGGACTCACTACTACACACAGTCACTTCTATTCAAGGATGCACTGTCCAAAGAGGCTGCGCTGGATCTCAACGAAAATAGCGAACGCTTCCCCATCCTAAACGAACCAACTAGCGTCATCCTGGAGAAGCTACGAGAAGTGGATCCAGTAATGGCTAATAGATGGCATCCGAATGAGCACAGGAAGATCCAACGTTCTCTCGAGATTTACCTCCGAACCGGCAAGCCAGCCTCGCAGGTCTACGACGAGCAACGCGTTAAGCGGGAGATCGAGCAGAATGCTACAGATGGAGATGCAGTGGGTAGTAGCACCGGCCTGCGTTTTCCAACCTTGCTGTTTTGGGTGCATGCTGACAAGGATGTGCTGTATCCACGTCTTGATGGGCGTGTTGACAAGATGCTAGCTAAGGGTCTTTTGTCTGAGGTCGAGGAGCTGACACGATTTCGATTTGACCATGAAAAGCGCACAGGAGCTGCTGTAGATCAGAGTCGTGGCATTTGGGTATCTATCGGGTACAAGGAGTTCTTGAACTACCAAAGCGCGCTCTCCGACAACACTCTTCCACCGGCCGAGCTCGACAAGCAGAAGATTGCAGCAATAGAAAAGACCCAGGCTGCAACGAGACAGTACGCAAATCGTCAGGCTCGATGGATCCGCATCAAGCTACTCAACGCTCTGTTTGGTGCAAGCCACAAGAGTACCATGTTTCTCCTTGATGGCAGCGACCTTTCGAAGTGGGAGGATCATGTCACAGGACCCGCCACCTCCATCACCAACGACTTCCTGTCTGGGCATAAGCTCGAAGATCCATCAACACTATCACCCGCTGCAGCAGAGAACCTCACACCAAAGCGTAACTACGATCTTGGACAGCGTCCGGATCTCTGGCAACAAAAGACCTGTGAGACCTGCGGGACTGTTGCCATCACCGAAAACGACTGGAAACTGCATGGGCAAAGTCGTACTCACAGGCGCGCTGTGGGAATCAAGAAGAAATTAGCTAACGCGAAAGCTCGACCAGCGAAAGATCGGAGTGCATTGCAAGCTGATTTAGTGGATGTGCTCGAGACATATCTTGAAGGTCAAGCGGGTGATGAGCACCAAAATGAAGCCTGATGACTTCGCTCGTCGAATCTTCAGCCTTGCAATACAGCACCTTCAAGGATCAGCAGAGCAATATCCATCTGATGCAAAGGTTTCCCGCTTCGAGTCGACAAGTACCCTTTGCAACTAGCTATGGATACCTCGCTCAAACCTGAGGTGATAATCGAATGTTCTCGCCACTCCTGGTAGTGGTCCGAGAAATCAGAAGGCAACGATGTTGTTGTCGACCATGACTACGGACAAAGGAAACGGTCGTGGGATTACCCAAGTAGGACATGAATAGGTCAACCTTGGCGTAACCCAGGTATATCCTTCACCTTAAGAACACCGATAATAAATTCCTATATCGGTCAGGACTCATCTATTCTCTAACACTCATTGCGCTGTTCAAATTTTCGATCACGGCTGTAAGTGCGCGCTCAATACTGCACTGCAGGAGCCTAGAGCTGCAACATCACCTGCAATGTTGACCAGGATGCCTTTCAACTACGGTAAAGTCAGCAGCGAAGGCTTCACCGACGACGAGCAGCAAACACACCCCGGACCTGGACGCGTCACATTCTGGACACGAATTTGCGACACGACGAGATGGCTCCGCTGGCCATTCGCCTTCTTCTTTCTCATCATCATCCTTGTAGCCGAGATCTCAATCTTGAATAGACAGCCGGTATCCCTTCCCATCGGCGCCGAAATCAACGGCATCGTACCACACTGTAGGTCTTACCCACTCTGCCTCAATTCATCATCAACCACCCAATTAACACAAACGAACCCTTCAGTCGGTTGCCACCGCGTCAAATTCATCGCCGACCCTCGCTACGCTTCCGACCACAAAACCCACGCCTCCATCAACGCCACAAAACAGCACTGGCTAGACCTAATGCCTAGTACGCTCCCCCTTCCACTCTCCAAGCCTCCACCCAACTAACCCCTCTTTCCCCACAGAAGGCGGCGGCTTCCTCCACCTCTCCGACTACACCACCCACAACCTCCCCCCACCAATGCACTACCCCGAATTTCCCGGCAAAGAAATGTTCGCTGTTGCCGTGTTCCACCAAATCCACTGCCTGTACCACATGCAATCCTTCATCGACACCCTCGCCTTACAAGTCCGGTCTCGGGACTGGGATCTCGATGAAGGCGCACTGAGCCATATGGATCATTGTTTCAATTACCTGAGGAACGAGGTCATGTGTGCGGCGGATTTGACACTCGAGGGACAGGCGCAGACGCTGGGTTGGAAGGAAAGGGATGGCACGGATGGGACGGGAGGCACACATGTTTGTAGGGATTTTGAGGAGGTTAAGGGGTGGGCAGAGAAGAGAAGGGTGTACGATAATTTGCATTTGTAGGAGGGCGGGTGATGGAGTGCAGATGTGGTGGGGAGGTTGGTGGGGAAGTGGGTGGAAAACAGTTGTTCGGAGAGGGTTGTAAAGGTAAGGACAGTAGTGATATTTGCAGTTCCTTCTATACTTCGTTGACTAGCTCGAAATTTCAGTGCGTTCGTATTTTGATAATCTTGGGTTCTGTACTCCATGATGTAGTTATCTAGGGCGAGCCCCTTGTGAAGTAGGAGATACGCTAGCATCACGTGACAGCCGCGCTGCGTGCCGGCCCGTAGTGGGACATCAACACAGTCCTTAACACGAAGACCCATACCTTACGGCCCCTACACCGTTGCCTCATGTTCTCAAATCAGAAGTGTATCTCTGTTTATGGTTGTGGCTGTCGCGCGATCATGTGTTCTGGCCTGTTTGGCCTCAAGTCGAGGCGCAGCCTGGCTGCGCCTTCCATTTCAGTTCATTTGGCACGCAGTATATCCTAACAACTAGCTTTCTGCACTACATCCCTTCGAGGCTCCGTCTCTCTTCAACTTCAACTTAGGAGATCATTACATAGCGTTCACAAGAAACTCAACCGCGAATGCTGTGTGAGTGAGTCGCCATTCGCCATTGAATTCTTCCACCTGCTTCTAGGCTTCGGCTCCTTTGTGCCGCTCGCGCACAAAATTGTAAACACGATTCGATGCGACTGCTTTACACTACAAGCAATGGGAAGCTGAGATGGACTGAGGACTTGATTGGGGACAAAATCCCCCCTTACGCAATTTTGTCGCACACCTGGAAGGAGGGGCAGGAGGTGACTTTTAACGATTTGAGAAACCTTGACAACGTGGAAGATAACGACGCAAAAAACAAGGAGGGATATGGAAAGATTCGCTTCTGTGCACAACAAGCTCAGAAAGATGGTCTAGACTATTTCTGGGTCGACACCTGCTGCATCGATAAGTCAAACAGCTCAGAGCTCCAAGAGGCGATCAACTCCATGTTTCACTGGTACCAGAATGCGAAGAAGTGTTATGTCTATCTTTCAGACGTCGAGAAAAACGCCTTGGATGACGACGACGACGATGACGAGTCGGCTTTCAAGAAGAGCAGATGGTTTGCCCGAGGTTGGACATTGCAGGAGCTTCTTGCTCCTGCATCGGTCGAGTTCTTCTCCAAAGAAGGAGCACGGCTGGGTGACAAGGAGTCTCTCAAACACATCGTTCAGAAGATTACAGGAATACCCATTGACGCTCTATCGGGGAAGCACGTATCCGAGTTCAGCGTAGCTGATCGGTTCTTATGGGTAGGAAATCGCTGAACGACACGCCCAGAAGATGAAGCATATTGTCTGCTAGGCATGTTCGACATCCATCTACCTTTGATTTACGGCGAAGGTAAGAAGAATGCATTGAAGCGACTTAGAAAAGAAATTCAGGAGTCTGGCGAAGACGATGCGAGTGCCCCTGTGAATGACACCGGTACTCGCTGTCGAAGCCGAAAGGAGACGCTTGCTAAGATCTGCCAATGGCTTTCGGCGCCTGACCCATCTACAAATTACCACAAAGCGCACAAGCAGCGGCAGGCTGAGACTGGTCTTTGGCTGCTGCAAAGCGCAAGCTTCACAGCATGGAAGGAGAATGCAGGGTCGCGGTTATGGCTGTATGGGATCCCAGGATGCGGAAAGACTATCCTGAGCTCTACTATCATCGAGACTCTGCTGCAGCACTGCCATGATGACATTAACATGGTGACAGTGTACTTCTACTTCGATTTCAACGATCCACAGAAACAGAATCCAGAGCTGTTGCTCCACTCGTTGTTCTACCAGCTTCTGCAGCATTCGCTTATAATGCCCAAGGGCGTTGACGCGTTGTTCTCGTCTTGCGGGAACGGTCAACGACAGCCATCAATGCATGCGCTTCTAGAGGTGATGCTGCAGGTGATACAACAGTTCACACATGTCTACATTGTTCTCGATGCACTTGATGAGTGCACGCAACGCTCAGAACTCATGGACGTGCTTGCAACAATAGCTAAGTGGGAGCTCCAAAACTTGCACCTGCTCATGACAAGTCGTAGGGAGCGGGACATTGAAAGCTCTCTGGGCGATTACCTGGGTGAAGACGATGCTATCTGCCTCCAGAGCGACGTGGTCGACAAAGACATCCAGCAATATGTGCAACAAAGGTTGTCTTCTGACAAGAGCTTGGAGAAATGGAAAAAAGACGAAAGCGTCAGGGAAGAAATCGAGGCTACGCTTATGCGCGAAGCCCATGGAATGTACGAGCACTCCTCGAGCCCTAGGAGAATCAAAAATAACAATGATACAGGTTTCGTTGGGCCGCTTGTCAGCTTGACGCCCTGGGAAAATGTCGTAGTCGAGCGATGCTGCGTAGGGCCCTCGCCACGTTGCCGCCAACGCTGGACCAGACATATGATCGCATTCTATGCGCAATCAGCGAAGAAGACTCGGAGTACGCATTGCGCATTCTCCAATGGTTGACCTTCTCCGCTCGACCGCTCTCTCCTGAAGAGATTGCCGAAGCAGTTGCTGTCGACGTAACGCGCGATTCAGCGTTTGACCGCGATGACGTCTTAGAAGACCCGCTCGAATCACTGGATATTTGTTCAAGTCTTGTCACCTTGACGATGGACGACGAAACCGGCAGACGGATCATTGCTTTGGCACACTACTCCGTGCAGGAATATCTGGTCTCAGACAGGATCAGGCTAGGACAAGCGAAAGCGTACAGCATGCAAGAGGCTGTCTGCCAACATGCAATCACGCAAGGTTGTTTACAGTATCTTCTCCAACTCCAACAACCCGACTCATCTGTAGAGGAAGAGCTTGAGATGTTTGCACTGGCAAGATATTCAGCTAGGTACTGGAGCCATCATTTTCGAAAGACCGAAGACAAGATGGGAGAAATGAGTCTGTTCGCGATGAGTTTGTTTTCAAATGACAACCCTGCATATTTCCATTGGATCCGGCTGTGTGATCCAGTATACCCTTACTCTCCGTCAAACCTCACTAGGACTAGGGAAAATATACCCAACCCTCTGCACTATGCAGTGGTACTCGGATTTACTACGATCGTGGAGCTGCTACTCGACGGAGGCCCCGACATTGACGCGAAGAATAACAAGTACGGCGACGCACTGCATACAGCTTCGTTTCATGGCCAAGAACAGGTGGTCAGGGTACTGCTGGATAAAGGCGCCAATGTCAACGCGCAGAGCGAATTTTATGGCAGCGCATTGCAGGCAGCTTCATCCAAAGGCTACACGCAGATAGTCAAGACACTATTAGATAGGGGCGCCAACGTTAATGCAGAGGGTGGATACTGCGGCTTCGCACTGCAGGCAGCTTCAAACAAAGGCCACGAGCACGTAGTTGAACTCCTACTCGAGCGGGGCGCCGAGGTTAACGCAGAGGGCGGACGCTACGGCCATGCATTGCAGGCAGCTGCGCTTGGAGATCACAAGCAGGTGGTCAAGATACTACTTGACAGGGGTGCCGACGCCAACGTAATGGGCGAACACTACAGCGCACTGCAGACAGCTTCACGCAACGGCTACGAGCAGGTAGTCAAAATACTGCTCGACAGAGGCGCCAATATCGATGTGGATTATGAAGGCTACAGCGTACTAGAGGCAGCTGGAGAGGGAGGCAACGTGCAGATAGTCAAGATGATTCTCGATAGAGGTGCCGACGTCAACGCACAGGGTGGAAACCAGTACGGCAACGCACTACAGGCAGCATCACAAGGTGGCCATAAGGACGCAGTCAGGCTACTTCTTCACAGAGGTGCTGATATCAACATGCAGGGGGGACACTATGGCACTGCATTACAAGCAGCGTCGCAAGAAGGTCATGAGCAAGTAGTCAAGCTGCTGCTTAATCGAGGCGCTGATGTTAATGCGCAGGGTGGTGGGCTCTATAGGACTGCGCTGCAGGCTGCGCTAGCGTATGGCCATAAGCAGGTAGTCAGGATACTGCTCGAGGCAGGTGCTCAGCAAGCCGAGGAAGAGGAGTCTGTGTCAGAGTCCGAGTAGTGTTGTGTAGATACCTAGTAAACAGTTCAAACTAGCGCATGAAGGAGCAAGTCTGTGAATGTAGCGGTAGGCACTTGTATAACAAAACACCCCAGAAAAAGGAATTGACAGACTGTAAACACCAGAAGCAAGGAAATAACCCTGGAAAGCGGAGAGAAGAAAAAACCCTCATCAATGCCTTCCTGACTTCTCCCCAAACACACTCTATCACACTCCTGCGCTCCTACCTACTTCCAACTCCTTCTCCCCACCAACGAATCCAACCACCGATTCCCCCTCTCCCTCTTTCTTCTTCTTCTTCTTTTCCCGCTAAGAAACACCCCTTACCCTCTCCATCACCACACCACCTTGACACAATTACTCAACCTAGTCACGAATCTCACAACGGAACCGGCAAAACTCATCAAATATGCTCATTCCCTGTCTTATCTAGACTCTCTTATCATGATAACCAAACATTCCAAGTTCGTCTAGCCCATCCCATCTCAGGTCACTAGTGCGTACCGCATCCCTCTCTTCTCTTCTCTCCGTCGTTTTTGATTTCCATCACTAAGTCTCGGTAGACTTGGAGGCCATGAGTTGGTTGGGTAGATGGCTGGCTAGTCGTGCAGCCGAGTGCTGTGCCGTGCTGTGCTTTTGGTGCTTCGCGGTTGCTTTGGGGGAGTGTGAGTGTATGTATGTGGTGAGGTGGTGAGAATGTGACATGGTTCTTGTAGTGGTATGGAGTTGAGGCGGGGAAGAAGTACCATTTAGTAAGTTTTGGATGTTTGGGCGTAGAAGGAGGTGAGGTTGATAGTTTGAGAAGTAGGGTTTGGGTGTGGATTGAGGAGATGGTACGGAAACGCATAAAGCTCGTTGGGCCTTGAGAGAGGATGAGGTGGATGAATGGTGGTGTGTGCTGTACTTCCAGACGTACGTTGTACGACGCAACGAGACTAAGAAGACTACTTCTAGAGAAGAAAGGCGATTCATGATATGAGGAGTGGAAAGAAGAGAAGCGAAGCACAGAGAAAGGGCTGAGAAAGCAAAGTGTTGCATGGTCTAAGAACTCCCAACCGCAGTAAAGACAAAACGATCTACCAAAAACCAAGAAAGAGAATCAAACATCCAATTTGACCCGTACAAACCCAAACACCACCTCCTCACATCCAATACATCGTCTCCTGAAACCCAGCCAATCTCTTCGCCGCCTCTTTGTTCGGCTTTACAAAAAACCTCTTCTCCAACTCAGGTCTCTGATGCTCCTTCAACATGTCCTCCACCAACTGCGCATCCTCCTTCTTCGCCTTGATCTCCTCCCTTGTCAGTTTCCTGCCCTTCCCGCGAGCCGGCTGGTGGGCATTAAGCTGTTTCCGCTTCTGCTCTACTTTCTGGTCGCACTGATCTTTGTGTTTAGCTTGGTCGTCCCGCCAGTACCTGTTGGGACTAAACCACTCGCGGAGGTAAGCGCGGCCGCGCTCGCAGAGTCGGTCGGCGTAGTATGCAGGTGCGGCGTAGGAGACGGCGAGAGTGGCGCGCACATAGGTGTGGCAGAGACGGTGGGTCTATGATGAGGTACGTTAGTTGGGTAAACCGCGGTGGAAGTGAGTGGCTTACCAGTTCTTGGAGTTGTAACGCGGAGAGACGCATTCCGTTTACGAGAATGAAGTAGTGACAGGGTCGTGCGGTGCCTTTGATAGCGTTGTGGGTCTGGAGGTAGAAGTCACCGTAGTAGGGTGAGGTGACTGTAGTCTCGACCAGTGTTCCTGGTTTGCAATTACCATTACCCATTGCCGCTTTATCCCCTTTAGGAGGAAAGAAGCGTGTGCCATGTCGCTTTGTAGCAACCACAGCCGTCAGCCTCGGCTTAGGGGCTTTGAGATTGGAGAAGGCGGCATCAACCTGAGGGAATTCTTGCCCCTTGACTTGATTGTACTGGCTTGAGCTTACGCCGTCACGGTAGTAAAGAACTTGTTCAGGCCATCTTCCTTTTTGTCGCCTCCAGGCCTCAAGAATCTCTTGAACCATGCCCGTCAAATCGGCGATGATCTGGTGCTGTCAGTGGATGAATGGTGGTCTGGGAAATGGTGCACATTTACCTCCTGTTTTGCTTCCTGCAATCTCATCCGGCCAATGAACCTCCCACCGTTATCTTCGTAGGATCCAACTACGGCTGCAATCGAGGGCGTGCCATGCAATGCACCGTTTCCAGGGTGTGTAACGTCGGCGCCCAGAACCAGGGTATTTCTTAAGTAATGAGAGATACCGTCTGTGCTGTGATTGACACCAGCCATCTTCAGGTTTGCTTTCATTGCGACGTTGGCCATGTACTGAGACGGATCCTTCTGTTTCGAGAAATTTGTAGCAGTAGCACAGATCGACTGTAGCACAACAACCTTGTCCGCGAGATACTTGAACTTTGAATAAGCATCTTGATCCTTCTGATTAAGAAGTAGCACAACAATATCCGGAACTCGATTCGACTTATCGTCCAGAATACTCTCCAAGGCGTTGAGCAAGGTAGTTTCTTCCAGATTGCGTAACAAGATAGGGTTGTCTTGGTGCGTAGAAGTGCTGCAAACTCCTGTAGCTGTGACGCCAGTGTTGAAGGCTGTGATGAAGTTTTGAGAGGTGGTTAGGCGTTTCTTGGGATTTACAAATGGTGCAACGAGCAGTTTCCATCTAAAATCCTTGTTGCTACCTCGCAGAAAACGAGTTCTGGCCAAATTCCACCTTGCTGAGTTTGGATTAACATCCTTCCTGTTCCCGGGGTGTGAATACTGTATCTGTGGATACGGCAGGGAAGCAGCATCAACTTGGATCATAGCGGGGTTCAACAAGATGTTATGACAGTGAGACTACATTACTTAGTCTGTGGCTACAATGGGGAAGCTAGGCACTTACGAGGCGACTTTGTCCGTTCGAAACAAGAGGCATGTGCTGCAAACCTTCCGCGATGTTGGAGCGATAATCTCTAGGCAGTTTGATTGACTCTTTGTGGAAGACATCGGCAACCGTGTCTGGAATGACCTTTGCGTAGATCTGATCCGGCAGTATGCGCAAATGCTCGGGGGCTATCCAGATCTTTCTACCAGCTGTACCTACATTGACTGCCCTATCGTCCGGAAACCTAAGGTTTGTGTGGTACACTGGATGTTTTAGCAAATGGTAACAGTCTCAAATACTACTGTGGTCAAGCACATACCTTTCCGCTGGTACTCCTGTACCGTAATGTTTTCTGGCAGAAGGGCATTTCCTTGCTTGTCTGAACCCGTGTATGAGAATTTTTGTTTGTTACAAGGTTCGCCGAAGCCGCGAATGGTCTTGATCCGAGAGTGCTGCTCGTTGATGTCGGAGTCTTGTTCCTTGGAAGATTTCTTTCCTCGTGGGTACGTAATGTAAACTCGAACGCCTCTCAAAGCATTCTCGTCACTGTTGAATGTTATCAAACCTCGCTGGAGAACCTCACTGACAAGGAGAGGTCTCCAGAAGGCGCTTGTGGCAGGAACAACATTGAGAAGGATATTACCCATTGCCGGCTTGACACTATAGGTGAATCCTCTAAGAGCTCGAAGTGGGGCAGTTTTATCACCAGAGGCTTTGAGATCAAAAAAAGCACCCCGGAGGTAGAACTTGTGCCCGTTCAGATGCAGCGTATTGTCTTTTGAAATGCACTTGCTCATGACGATATTGAGAGCGTTCTCTACTAGACTGGGGTCAAAGTTGAGTGGATGATTAATGACGCTAGTCTGGCAATAGTCTTGGAAACCTTGTATGTCTACTTGTCGGACATATTGGAAGTTCAGGTGATGAGTGACATCCTTATCAATAATATCGATGAGACGCCACTCAGCTCCATGACCATTTGTCGGATTTCCATGGTTAAGTTTCGTGGTCGGCACAAGTTGGTGAAGGTTCACCCAGGATATGATGGTCTTGACGTGATCCGTAGCCCATGATTTGTGATTAGCCTGTAGAAAGCCAACTGATTCAAGGGCAGTCCTCATGCAGCGCTTCTTGCCTGCGCGAGTTTCGGAATCAGGGATGCCCATGATTTGGTATTCGTAGAAAACAGCCCCTGAGTCTACTTGTAGCTGGAAATGGTTCGTAAGAACAGACTCATTCTTTCTGGTTTGGTGCATATCAGTTCTAAGTGGGTATGGAAACTCTCCCGCCAGTCGAGAGAGTTTCCCGCTGATGGGAGAGCTGAACACCTCGTTTGCTTGATTATCAGTGAAGTTCTTCGAAGCAGCAGCAGCCGTAGTTTCCGCGAAGTCGATGATAGGATCATCGAGAATGCTTACAGCTAACACAGCGGCAGCGTTGCTCTGAGTGGCGATTGTCGTTTTAGATCCACCGGGTGACTCTCCTGCCCTTGAGGGGTCCATAGGAGCAGAAATCTTGGTGATACTCGATTCCAAGGAAGTCGCAACCATTGGGGTAATGGCAGCAGCCTTCCCGCCACTCTTGCCTCCAGACTTCGCTTGAATGCCGTCAGTCGTAGCAGCAGCAGCAGAAGAAGAACCAGCAACAGGAGTCGAAGCAACCGGTATCGAAGCTGGAGCTGGAGCCGGAGTAGTGGTGCCAGCAGCAGAGGCCGCAGCAGTAGATGTCGCAACAGATTTGAGCACATCCTTGACCGTACTCAGCTGCCATCTCAATCTCCCCGAGCTGAAAGTCGTCTCGCCATCCTTTCTCGGCGCATGTTCTTGCTGCAAATGATGTACATACGCAACCGCCATGTCCTGCTCTCCAGCTCCAAACACCTCGGCACTAAACTGCGTGCGATGTTCAGGCGCTGGATATGCATTGGGACAGTCGAGGAGTGGATGTTTCTTGATGGGAACTTTGCACCAGATGCAGATTTTGGCTTTACAGTCGTCGTCGATGCGTTTCTTGAAGGGTGCAGAGAGAGGAGTGAAGTCAATGTCAGGAATGGGAGGCATGTTTTTGGAAAAAGGGTGTTGTCTTGTGGAAAGGTGTGTAGTCTTGTAAGAAGATCGGTGGACGGTATGGTTTTTTGGGATATGAGAGGATTCACGGGCCAGATATACGTCTCTGCAGTTGTCTTCTGCTTGCTACTGTTGGTCAGTCAGACGGTCCGAGCTGTTTTGACTCAGTCACGGCTCATCAGTCGCAGGACCAATCCACACAACCCCTCACAAGGCCATGTACGGTGTCAAGCTGGATCGTGTTCGCAAATAATCAGTAAGACAAGACAAAGACAAAGATTGGCATCAAGCTGCAAGCTCGCAATCAGCAAGTGCTTGTCGTGTCAGGGTCAGGCAGGAATCCTCACCTCTCCATTTACGCTCGCTCAGACTCGGTCGAGCAAATGCCATGTCCAACACCACGTGCGAATATGCAAAAGAGTTTCGTACAGATCCGTATACTCATCTATCGAACCGTCTGGGACTCATACTGTACAAAACAAGAGATCTACATGAGGTGGTACAGAGACAGCCAATCTGAAGGGGTATCTCAACCCGCGTCGAGAGCGCGGACTAAAAGAGAAATGCAGCCGCATGGTGTGGCCGGTATTAGAAGTTCATATGGAGGAACGCAAGGACATTAGACAGAAAACCGGGTATATGCAGAAGTGCGCGCGCATGCAGTCGTACACGGCGGAGGTGGGTATCGAGTGGAGGGTGCCGGTGCCGATGCTTACTTGCCGCCTTGGGGGAGCTTGACGTTGTTGCTGAGCCATGCCTGGTTGTGTTAGCACGTAACTAATAACTTTTTCTTTTAGGCTGGTGGCCTTACCAGTCCCTCGAAGATACCCTCTCCTGTGGTCGCACAGCTGGGTTCAACCTTCCATACGTGGTCCTTGGCAATCTTCTCGAGCTGCAGACGGTCTGAGACCTCCTTTGGTCGCATGGCTGCCGTGTTGTTAGTCTCTAATGTTCACCAATGATTTTTCTTCCCGCATAGTTATGACGCACCTCCTGTCAGATCCTGTTTGTTCGCAAACACGAGCAGAAGAGCATCCTTCATCTCCCTGTCCTGAATGATACGTGTGAGCTCGGTGCGGGCCTCGTCGATGCGGTCGCGGTCGTTGGAGTCAATGACGAAGATCAGACCCTGAGTTCCTGTGCAATGCATTAGCAAGAGCCGCGGTCGCACTGGTGGTGTAGATGGTCTGGCAGGGTAGCAAGAGGCGTTTGCTGTGCAAGATGCACAGGCGCTCGCCTACCCGGGACAGAACCGTGTTCTCCCAACATACCAGAGAAGTAGTGTCTCCACAGAGGACGAATCTTGTCCTGACCGCCGACGTCCCAGACGTTGAACTTGGTGTTCTTGTATGTGACGGTCTCGACGTTGAAGCCAACGGTGGGGATTGTGGTGACGTCCTGGTCAAGCTTGAGCTTGTAGAGAATGGCTGCACGCTCGTGTCAGTGGTGCGTCTAAGGAGTGCATGTGCAGAGCTGGCGTACTGGTCTTTCCTGCTGCATCGAGACCCAGCATCAACAAGCGCATCTCCTTGGATCCGAAGATCTTGCCCATCATCTTGGATATCGAGGCACCCATGGTGTCTGTATTGCGGTGGTGAGGTGAATGTAGGTGGTGTGCAATTGCGCTGATTGGTGCTGCTCGGGTGGGTGGATGCGTGGGCGTGGGTGTGGGCGGAGGAAAAGGCGGTAGAGGCGGTGGTGGTGGTGGTGGTTGGCTCCTGAGGGCGATAGTCACGCAAGGCTCGGTGTCGGCGCAATTGACCCGGGCGAGGGCGTGTGGTGAAATTGAGGCAGACAAGAGGGTCGGCGGCGGCAAGCTGCACAGGCTCGGCGGAGATTTGGCGGGCGTCGAGTGTGGTGGGAGGAGAGCAAGAGAGGGCTCGACGAGCGACAAGAGATGAGATGAGGTCGAAAGTTAGGACGGACAAGTCGCCCGGCTCGGTTGGTGCCGATCTGCAACGCGCCTGCTTGTTTCAACCCCTGCCTGCCGACGCGAACATTACACTGACAGCTTTGCACAAAAGGGGCCCGCCTGTGGAGAGGCTCTCACGCTGATTTGCACGCTCAAACGTCGAGAAATTATGGCCCTACGCGCCAGGATGCCCGCAGGCAGGAACATGTACTCCACCGCTGCACATGCAGTTTGGCTGCAGCATCGTTGAAACTAATGCACTTGCCGCCCTGAAACGCCAATCTGACACGCACACCTGAGGCTACTCTTTACTACTCCTGAAGCCGGCACCTCGCCGCAGCCTCTCACCGCAAGCCATTAGCATTCCTCCGCCAACACGGCACCCTACGTCGTGACTCGGAGCAATTCGATCCCTGGGCGAGCGGACGTGTTGCTTGATCGAGCGGCTATCTGCAAGCGCGGGCGGCCCTGCAAGCGAGCTCGCCGCGTCCAGGATCAGCATGCCTCACACGACATTGCACCTGTATGTTTGATCGTCGACTTGACGTGAATTTTTCTTGCTACTGTGCTAATCCACCGGCGCCCAACAGTGTATGGGATGACCTGTTGTAGCTATTCTGCAAGCCTCACGGCTTTTCTTCCTGCCGCCCTCACTCAGGCATCTTCCCAACGTGGAGCTGCCAGGTACCTCCATTGAAGTCAATGCTTCGGAAGCTTGGCGCCCTTTTGTGTGGACTGCTTGTGCAGTACGGACGGCTTACCCGGCGTACACATGGGCGTATGGTGGGTAGCGCTGCTGGCCCGTGTAGTGTTCTAATCCAGCCAGCCATGTCTCACTCGGGCAAGCTCCTCATGACGCCCTCGAAAGCCACCAGCGCCATGGCGTTCGCAGGGAACGCTCTCAAGAAGCAGGGCAAAAACCCTCTCCAGTAACCCTTGAACCCGTTCTCCCTGTACACAGTCTTTGCTGCGTCCCTCCAGCGTGGGAAGCGTCTGTCAGGCCCCAACGAGTCTGTCATGATGCGTTGCTTCACCACGTCGCTTGGATAAGATGTGATCCAGAAGACCTGTGCTGACAGCCCACCAGCCCAGAAGTTGACGGCCGGTGTGGACAGGTTTGTGTTGTTCTGCAAAAGCCGTGTGAAGATTTCGTAGGAGCCCCACCAGAAACAGAAAAAGGTGCGAAACAGCAGCGTTGCAGAGAGACCGTGATAGACTCCGCGCACGCCATGGCCACGGAATATCTTCTTCAGACAGTCGATGGGCCCACTGTAGAGACGCTTGCTCTTGTCGGCGTCGTACTGGATTTGCAGGCGCGCTTTTACGTGCTCAACGGGCGCTGCGACGAATGACACGGTCCATCCAGCCATCATGCCTGCTGCTGCATGGCCGACGACAGGGAGCTTGCCCTGCTCACGGCCGGACTGACGAGGGTTGAAGAACCTGTCGTTCAGCTCACGGCGGTACACGCTGAGAGAGCCCAGCATGATGCTGTCCATGAACATCCATCCCACCAGCGGTGGTGTTGCACCCTTGTACAGGCCTGCGAAGCCTTCATTTCGTACCGTCTGCAGCAGACAGTCCAGCGGTCCTCGAAACTGCGACGTGTCGGTGGTCTGCAGTCGCACTTTGACGGTGTCGAAGGGATGTCCAACTGCTAGACTCAGCTGCCTTCCTTTCCATCTTTTGAGCAATTTTACACACCTGACAGCTTGGCAATGCCTGAGAAGACGCCGGCGACGAATCCACGGTAGTGTGCTGGCTGCTTCCTGTCGGCAGGATCCACAACGGCGGCCGCTGCAGGCTGCTCGCCTGTCTTCATGACCGTGGTAGCCATTGTCGAGGTCTTGTCGCGTTGTGAGACGGCTGAAGCATTCCGGCTGGAAAGAAAGTCGACAGCAGCGTGTGGAGAAGGGCCCCAAACATGGCACAGCAAATGTTTATCGCGTCTGTCAGCGGCCTATTGCCCTGCAGCACAGCTCCATCGGAAAGGCACAAGCGCCCGCGAAGGGTAGTGATGACGTCCGGGATCGGCTGCGGCGAACGCAGGGTCTAGATTGGATCGGTCCCCTCGATCAGAAGCTCCGCAGTTGTTCCTGGCGTAGCCCCGCCAGAGCCATCGCATAATCAATCATCGTGCTGCAAACATGTCGCGCTTCACGATACGCGTCTTTGGTCGCTGGCTGATGCAGATACATATACACTGACACGCCTCTCTCTTCCTTGCTCCATACTACAGTAGCAGCCATGTCAGGAACACAAGCAACACCGTCTGTACCCATCGAGTCGAAGAAGGGTGAGCGGGGTACATCTTTCATCAAAGCGCATAGCTGACCTAACGCCGACAGTTTGGACCACGCTCATCACCAACACGGCCTACCTGACAGGCCTCCTCACCCTCGACTACAGCCTGAAGAAGCACGGCAGCAAGTACCCTCTCGTCGCCCTCTACACCGACACCTTCCCTGCCGAAGGCCATGCTGCTCTTGACGCGCGCCGCATCCCCAAGGAGCACGTCAAGTACCTGCTGCCCAAGGTCTCCAAGGACTACACCAACGACCCGCGCTTCTACGACTGCTGGAGCAAGCTGACGCCCTTCTCTCTCGAACACTATGACCGCGTCGTGCAGCTCGACAGCGACATGCTGGTCCTGCATAACATGGACGAGCTGATGGAGATGGAGCTGGACCCTCCTAGCGCCGCCGGCAAGGGCAACAAGGTGTTCGCCGCCAGCCATGCCTGCGTCTGCAATCCTCTCAAGAAGCCGCACTACCCTAAGGACTGGGTCCCTGAAAATTGCGCTTTCACATCCCAGCACGCCGACCCGGAAACAGCACAGCACACCGGTGCAGGATCCACGGCCGGTCTCGGTATGCCCAACGGCGGCCTGCAGGTCGTCAACCCCAGCAAAGCAGTCTACAACCTCATCCTCGACCAGCTCGCCAACGAGTCGTCCATGAACTATGACTTTGCCGACCAGTCCCTCCTCAGTGACGTGTTCTGGGGCCGCTGGGTCGCCCTGCCATATATCTACAACGCATTGAAAACCATGCGCACTGAGGGAGTTCACCACCAGATCTGGCAGGACAACAGCGTCAAGAACATCCACTACATCCTTAGCCCGAAGCCGTGGGACGAGGCGCCCGGGAAATGTAGCAATGAGAACCACGAGTGGTGGTGGACTGTCAATACCGAACGATTGGAGGCGGAGAAGAAGACGGGAATTGAAGACGGATTCTGACTGTACATTGTCAGATTTGTATATATGCAGTTGCAGAGGAAAAAGTGAGAAACATAGAAACGTATCTAGAGCGAGGCGTTGGCGTTAGAGATGAGATCTAGATATCCAGCAAAGCAACATAACGACAATGTAAATGGTAGAAACACTAAAGTTCGCACACCCAATCAACATCCTCCCATCTTCAGAAACGTTCAATACAACACTAAGATCGTTAGTGGGTTTCTCAGCGCGGTTTACTAGAACTGCGGATCACGCTGTAGATAGGTCGCCTCGTTCCTAGTGTTTTGATCTGAGGCTTTGACATCAAACATCAACTTCGTAACTACAAAATGTATCATTTTCTTTCCTCTTGTCTAAATACGCATGCGACGCTGTCGTCGTTAGGGACTGCACAACGTTGAAGTCACTTTTTTCACGGTAGTTTGTAAGTCTAACATGATGAACAACTAGCTGCGCTGCGCTACAGTCATGTCACCACAACATCCACAGTCAACACTTCCTCCACCCGTGTAGAATACAGGCGAGGCAACAAAAGGCCAACAACCACCATAACAATAGCCACACCAACACCCTAACACCTAAACTGCACCGACCCATCCAGCCAAGTCTCCAACACCTTATTCACCTCACCCGGCTTCTCCAACATAACCCAATGCCCACTCTCCACCGTCTCATACGTCAAATCCCTCACCTTCTCCCTCTGCCCCTCGCCCATCTTCGGTGTCGCACTAGGCGAACACACCGCATCGTGCTTCGCATCAATAAACAGCACCGGAAACTCCAACACGCCTCCATTCACCTCGCGCGCTGCGAACGCCTCGTTGGAAGCATGGTTGAGATAGTACGCCGTCGGCGGGAACCATCCGTGTTTCTTGTGGCTGGCCAGCAGACTGGCGTACAGGTGCTCGTCGAGTAAGGTGGCTTCGAGGGGTACGTCGGGGAGATTCTCAGAATGGCCGCCAAACCAGCCGCCATCGCGGAGTTGACGGCTCGTTGACACGCTTGGTTTCCTGTGATTTTCGGGCTTGTGGGGCAAATAGAGGATTTTGGAGATTTTGTCCACGCCGGATTCAAACGCCTGCACGCTGGCTTCGGGGTACTGCTCGTAGTACTTTTGGTACTCGAATTGGCCATACGGATACTCGTCCTCGGGGTAGATGTCTCGGTTTACCAGGGAAACGGTGTGCTCGAGACCTAATTCAAGGGTGCGGTAGGGGACAGAGAGGAGTGCCAGGCCGAGGAAAAGGTCAGGGTGGTGGGCGGCTAAAGCGCTGACGACGCCGGCGCCCCAGTCATGGCCTACCCAGACTGCTTTTTTGATGTCGAGTTGCGTGGCGAAGTCAACGAGTTCGTCCGCGATGGTTTCGAGCGAGTAGGCGCTTGCGTTTTTGGGGCTGGTGGAACCTCCGTAGCCGCGCATGTCGAGTGCTAGAACGCGATACTCGGAGCCCGCGGATCCGGAGGAGAAGTGCTTGAGTTGGTGTTTCCAGCTCTCGGCGAGGTCGGGCCAGCCGTGGATGAAGATCAGGGGGATGCCGTTGCTGGTGCCGCCTTCGTAGTAGTGGGTTGTTTGGCCATTTTTGTGGGTGAGGTCGTGGGGGGTAAGGAAGTCCATTTCGGCTGTGTCTTGCTAGAAAAAGAAGAAGTAAGGAAGTAAGAGTTTATATATGTAGGGTTTGATAATGTTGGTGTGAATACTATTGGTAGTCATGTCATACTATGGATACCTCGGTGGTTACATCATGCGGGGTCTCTACTAAGCACCATCACCATCTACCTCATCTAAACCAATTCCAGCTCACAATTCTCTCCTGCTTACCAACCTTTGAAGTGAGTCAGATGCAATGTGCATCTTTCTTGATGACCTGCTGCACCAAGACGACTCGCGGAGTCATGCTGCGAGGGAGGCCTGAGCTGCCAGGGCCCCACTTTCACGCAGAGGAGCCTCAAGCACCGGTGTGAAGATTAGTGAACGTTTGATGTTGAGATATTGTGGAGTCAGCTTTATCTTCGTAAAGCAATGCTGGATAGACTGAAAGGCGCAAGTTGTGCGTTGCGTTCACAAGGCTGCATGAAGTGGTTGCGTTCTTCTAGATGATACTGCTGACACTAGATCTGTCAGCAGAACTGCATCTTCCGCACTTGCACACCGATCTGATTCTGCAGTACCTCGCTCTTACTCCCAGTTCTTGAGTCGTCGATTCAGATATGTCAACCATCGTCCAGAGCGCAGACGGAAATGTCCATATCGACGACGATGTCGGACGTTACAGCTCATAGAGCCAAATTGTGGATATGCCTATCAAACGATAGTCATATGCTTGGTATTGCTGATTGTAGACTACCTTTCGAAATTGTGAGTGCAAACATCAATACAAGATTGACCGTTAAATCACACTCCTCAATTCGAACCAGGCTCTTCGTATCGTTCATTGCATGCAGACCATGTTGACCCTTACCTAGAACAAGCCCACGCATGTCTGAATAACAGTGACAAGAGTTTGGTTCCGAGTAATCACTGTTGCAGCGCGAGGTGTTACGGGTCCGACTAATCTGTGGGGCAGCGCCGGGAAGACGTCACGATTCACGGTTATTCCAACGTCGACCGAGGACTAAACATCAAACCTTCTGCCAGTCAATCAACCCATTGACTCCCAATAACCCCGTCAATCGCAAGAGAGGGAAAGAAAAAATGCTCCGCGAAACAATGCAAGAAGCGGACCTCTTAATTCTCGGCGCAGGATGGACATCCACATTTCTGATCCCGCAGCTAGCAAACGCCGGCATCACCTTCGCAGCAACAACAACCAGCGGCAGAGACCACACCGTCCCCTTCAAATTCGACCCGGACTCCGGCTCCGTAGAACCATACAAACGTCTCCCGTCCGCCCGCACCGTGCTTGTCACATTTCCGCTCAAAGGCCCCGGACAGTCGAAAACACTCATCGGTCTCTACCGTGCCGCCCACGGCCAAAAGAATAACTGGATCCAGTTAGGCTCAACCGGTATCTTCAACCAGCTTCCCAACGATTGGAGCGCAGATGACGCTCCGTATGATAAAGATGATACGCGCGCCGTGGCTGAAGATGAATTGCTTGCCGAGCATGGTTGCGTACTCAATTTGTCTGGTCTGTACGGCGGTGAACGCGTCCCGTCAAAATGGCTACCGCGTCTAGCGAAAAACAAAGACGACGTGAGAAAACGCGGTGCTGTTCACTTTGTGCACGGTGAAGATGTAGCGCGTGCTATCATCGCTACGCACAGCAAATTCACCCCTGGCAAGCGGTGGATCGTGTCGGATGTTAGGGTGTATGACTGGTATGATTTGATCATGAGTTTCAGCGCCATGGCAGAGGGGATTGAGGAAAGCGCGCAGGAAAAGGAGGAGAGGTTGCAGTTTGCGAAGTGGGTGGGCGAGCTGATGATTGAGGAGGGTATCAGGGCGTTGCCAAGAGATATGAGCATGTTGGGGAGAAAGCTGGATTCGAGAGGGTTTTGGGAGTACCACGGGCTTTGGCCGAGGCATGCTAGACTGTGCTAGTTAGGCACATATCTATTGCAAAGTTTGGGGGCTATGTGGTCTTGCTCTACCTGCTTTCTGTACACTTTAGGTACGTTGGGGAATTCAACGGCTCATGTAATCTACAGAATACTATTTTTAAACTCTATACCCGAAACTGTATCTCACAATCAGATCCTTCCGCGTCACGAGAGTCAAATGTTCTGGCACTAATCTGTCAAGCTCTACCACCCCATGCCAAAAGCCGACACCGCTGCCACTCAATTGCTTATCGTCTGCCCACCATTACTATCATTCTCACAATGCCCCACCAGAAGTACTACCTCTAACTAACCGAACCAAAGCCATGATACTACCCAGAAGCTTTGATATCTAGTTCTCCTCCAGCAAGAACTACTCTAATCATGCGCTATCTCCTCTTACTTCTCCGGTCCAGAATCAATAGGGATATGGTAGCCCAGAATGGCGAAATTTCTAATTTTTTATCGAGTATAAAACCTCCTGCCCCAAGGCCCCAACACTTTCTACAACACCCGCACACAGCAATGCGTGTGTTTGGCGCCTGAGAGGGTGCGGCTGGCGTTTAAAGGGGGGGAGGTATTTAATTCCTACCTTCTTTTCAGTGTTGAGGTTAAATGCTGATTTGAAAGTGGTGAAAGCACAAAGTGTCACTCGCTTCACAGGGTACCGGGTGAAGTTTTTCAGCCATTGGCGTATGAGGTGGCACAGATGCAGCCTGCGTATAGTAAGTGATTCTGTTAGTATGGAAATGACAACAAAGTTGTAGATAACATCTATTGTTAATTTTGGTGTGTACAACTATGGTAGCCACTAACGGGCAGTGTGGGCACCACAGGAAACTAAGTAGTAGAGTTGTATTTGACAGCCGGTGCAATGGGCACCAGTGGCTTCGCAATTTGGAGCTATATTCGTCGACAACTCTACGCCAGCCCAGGCAAACACAAGTGTCGGATGGTAGATCGGTGTTTCGGTTTCCTGTTTCGTCGTTCATGCACCGCCACATACTCGATTCACAGGGATATGGTTTAGTTGCTGTGCCACTGGTTGATCTACGTTGAATGGGTGGCCTTTTTAGAGTACATAGGCAAATGCTTGATATGACAACACGTGGTTTAGCTAAGCAACTGGGAAGATGCAGCCTTCGACGTTACAGTCAACGACGCTGTACTATACTGTCGCATTGTCTAGGTCATGTTGCGTCGCACCGTGGACACAAGAGGGCAAGCTCTGGCGTTGTCGAGCTCGTGCTTGCCTTGATGCTCGAGTGCAGGAACTTGGAAACGCGAGATAGTGAAGCGGAAACTGGCACGCGAGCGGAGCGAATACGGATAAGCGGTCCAGGAAAGCGGTGCACAGGCCATGGCCTCCGTCATCGACAGGGAGTTGAGTTCTGACGGTTGCTGGAGCGTGCCCCACAAACGTGGATCTTAGATGCTTTTCCGCAACGGAAGATCTTAGGGATTCAGGGTGCAAGATTGAATGAGAATAGATAATATTATCTGCTAGCCTCACGACCACGAGGGCCGACTCAAACCCACTGCTAATGTCGGCGGGATGCCGGGCGCTAGGGAGTCCAACCATTGTCGTCCAGGCCAAATGTATGGCTGAGCGGTGACGGAAGAGGCGCCGCCAAGTGTGTTCGCGCGCGAGTTGCCAATTCAGGGTAAATCTAAAACACGTCGACCTTGTACCAAACAACGTTCTTTCTGTGCCCTGTTCGCTTTGTGCATTCCTTTCACCTCTCGCGACCTATCTTCACCTCAAGTTCCTTGCCTCGATCGCCAGCGTCGCCACTTCCCCCCTCAAAACACCTCTTATGGCCTCTCACTTGTAACCGCACAGGGCTGCCACCAACCCGAGATAGCCACATCTCGCGCAATACTACCCTCCACCCATAGCGCTCGAGCAACACCGCAAATATGACGTCCACAGCGCCGTCGCCGTCGGTGACGAATACGATGGGCGCTGGTGCTGCTCAAGGTAGAGAGAACCAAAGTATCGCCAAGTTCGCCGCCTCCCTGTCTACAGCCGCCGTCATTTTTGGCGTGCAGATGGGCGCCTTCTTGATCCTGAGTGGCAATTGGAAGGTCAGAAGATCAAAGGCGAGCCAAAACGAGAAGCCTACAGAACGACAGAGTCTGTTCAGAAGGATATAGTATGTGTTTCTCCAAGGCGCCACAGGCCGCTTGCTAACACGCTGCAGCTACTACAAGACGGCCTTTGTACCAGTGGCCAAGCGCATCGCAGCCCCCGTGACTGCTATCGAATCGTTCAAGACTGTCTTCACAATCAGCGACCGTGAGCTCATCCGTATTGCGGGTGTCGATGGCTTCCTGTTCCTACAGTACCTGCAGCTGTTACTTCGCATATTCATACCAATGGCTGTCGTTATCCTGCCGATTTTGCTGCCAATAAACCGCGTTGGAGATGCCCCAGATGTATCAGGGCTGGACTCGTTCGCGTGGCCGAACGTGGCCATCCCGGCTAAACAGCATCGTTTGTGGGCGCATCTGATCTTGGCTGTCCTTGTGGTCTGCTGGGTCTGCTTCAACTTTTACCTGGCATTGCGCAAGTTTGTTCGCCTAAGGCAGACCATCCTTACCATGCCAGAGCATCGCATACGCGCTTCTGCCACTACCATTCTCGTGCAAAGTATCCCCCGGAAATGGCTAACTATGGCAGCGTTAGACGCGCTCTACGACGTCTTTCCAGGAGGCATCAAAGAGATATGGATTAACCGCAACTTCGATGAGCTGCAAGACAAGGTCAACAAACGGAGCAAGCTCGCTAGAACTCTAGAATCCGCTGAAACAAATCTGATCATTATGTGTGCAAGCAAGCATAAGAAGGCAGAGGAGGCGAAGGCGAAAGAAGAAGGCGAAAAGAAAAAGACACGGAAAGAAAGGAAATTCGAGGAAGCGCAGAAGAACGACGACATCGCCAACGAAACCATCGACCACGGTACAGATGCTGGTAATCCCCACCAGATCGAACGGCAACTTCAGTCTGTGCTTGAAGAGAGTGCATCCTCGTCCTCTTCTTCATCCCGATCCTCTTCGCCTACGCGTAAGAAGGGATTGTTTCCGGTGCCGTTCGTTGGTCAGGGCTTGCACGCTGTTGGAGATGGATTCCGCGATGTAGGGCAAGGTGTTGATCGCTTCAACAGGAAAATCTACGGCGGATTCAAGGGCGCTTTTGCTGGGAAGGACAAACAGGGACGTGCAGAACCTGAACTTGACGGCACTGGTGACCAAACCATGTCTTCGCCAACTTCTGCAGACTTTGTGCAGCGAGGCGCAAGCAGCGATACGTACTCGCCGCTGGCGGCTCCAGACCACGACATGATGGAGTCCGACCGTACTGTGACAGAGCCTAATTCACCCGACGAGAAGGCAAAGAAGGGCAAGGAGGAAAAGAAGAAGAAAACAGGAGCACTGCAGAAGGTCAAAGACTCACGTCTCAATCCTATTCGATCTTTGCGCCGTATGAGCGACGACTTCGCTAGCCCACAGCCATTCCGTAAAGAAGGAGAAGAGCTTCCCAGAGACCTCAAAGAACCCATTAAAGTCAAGTACAACTACACTGGTGTCTACAACGAGGCAATGGAGGAGGACGATGATACCGCTGTCTGGAGGTCTTACATCACACCAAAGGACCGCGATACTATGCGACTGCCTCTTTTCAAATGGGACTGGTGGCCTTCGATCCCGTTGATTGGCAAGAAGGTCGACACAATCTACCACTGCCGCAAGGAGTTGGCACGCCTAAATGCTGAAATCGCCGAAGATCAAGCTCATCCGGAGCGCTTCCCCCTAATGAACTCTGCCTTCATCCAGTTCAACCACCAGGTCGCTGCCCATATGGCTTGTCAGTCTTTGAGTCACCACATCCCTAGGCAGATGGATCCGCGTACCGTCGAAGTCAACCCCAACTACGTGCTCTGGGACAACCTAACGATGAAGTGGTGGGAACGATATCTTCGTATGTTTGGTGTTATCGCGCTCATCATAGGATTGATCATCTTCTGGGGTATTCCGGTCTCGTTTACCGGTGCCTTGTCCCAGGTCTCTACTCTTACGGATCAGCTACCTTGGCTGGGTTTCCTAGAGAAGCTTCCTACTTGGGCGCTCAGTTTCATTGAGGGTGTGTTGCCTCCATTGTTCCTGGCTATTCTCTTCGCTGTTCTGCCCATCATTCTGCGATTCTTAGCCGGCGCTACCGGTACGACAACGTCGGGAGAGCGTGAGCTTCTCGTGCAGAACTTCTACTTTGCATTCGTTTTCGTCCAATTGTTCTTGGTCGTTTCGCTCTCCACAGGTATCACGGCTACGATTGAGAAGCTCATAAACGACCCTATCAGTGTTCCTCAGACCCTCGCCGAGAACCTGCCAAAGTCTGCGAACTACTTCTTTTCTTACATGATTCTACAAGCTCTCAGTATCAGTTCCGGTACACTGCTGCAGATCGGAGCTGTCGCTATCATCATTTTCTTTGGCTTCTTCGACACCACACCTCGCCAGAAAGTCTCACGAGTACTCAACCGCTCGGGTATCAATTGGGGTACCATGATTCCAGTGTACACCAACTTTGGCGCGATTGGTATCATCTACTCGATCATCTCGCCCTTGATCATCATCATGATGTTGATCACGTTTAGCCTATTTTGGTTCACCTACCGCTACCAGATGATCTACGTTTCGTACGCTAAGGCCGAAACGAACGGACTGATTTTCCCCAGAGCTGTCAACCAA
Organism: Neodidymelliopsis sp. IMI 364377; assembly: GCA_027946375.1. Lineage (NCBI taxonomy): Eukaryota > Fungi > Ascomycota > Dothideomycetes > Pleosporales > Didymellaceae > Neodidymelliopsis > Neodidymelliopsis sp. IMI 364377. Next base: position 23,416 of record JAPEUT010000047.1, on the reverse strand, counting down.
CTCTTTACTGGATTGTACTTCCTCCAGCTTTGCCTTGTCGGTTTGTTTTTTCTGCAGGGGAACAGAGCGTGTGTACCGCACGGCATTATCATGATTGTCTGCTTGGGTTTCACTATACTCTACCAGTTTGCGCTAAATCGAGCATTTGGTCCGCTCTTTACCTACCTCCCCATCACATTTGAGGACGAGGCGGTACAGAGAGACGAAGAATTCCAACGTGCGCAAGCCGGACGATGGACGAAGGAAGAGGACGGAGAACACCAGTCACTTGTTGGCGAGCACGCTGCAAAGACGGCAGAAGACCGTGAGCGGGCACACATGGCAGAGATGGATCGTCTTGACGCACAGCGAACGCCCTCAGGTCGTGGAAACGAAGCATACGAACTCTCCAACCTTGAGAGCCCCGAGCGCTCCCGCAAAGGGAACTGGGCTAACAAATCTCGCATGTCTGTCGACGGTAGCAGATCGCGCTCGCGCTCTCATACCACGCCTAAGAAGCACCGCCGTAAGGACCCCTTCGATGCCTTCGCCGACACCCTCAAGCGCGGCCTCAACGACGTCACAGATGGCATCTCTCGACCCGTACGCGACATCGAATCCCAGGTCCTGCCCACCGCCAACCTATTCGATAACATCGACGACGAGCTACAGGATATTGAGCCCGAAGCCCGTCAGAAGCTCATTAAGCGTAGCTTCCAGCACCCTGCTACACGAACCATTCAGCCTGCTGTATGGATTCCGCACGATGAGCTGGGTGTCGCTAAGGACGAAATCCAGCGCACAAGTGTATTTAGTCAGATGATCTGGATCACGAGTGTCAATGCGAGGTTGGATGGTCGTGGAAAGGTCATGTACAGGGGATTGCCGCCGGACCGTGATCCTTTCGAGAACATGGAAATTTAGAGCGCAGTGCGTTCTCAGGAAGGAGACTTCTTTTTGGTCTTTAGCGAGCATACTCACATCCATTGTTATCTTTGCATAGCGTGCGCAGCTTGCATGGTATATATAGCGCTTGTCGCCTTTCTTGCATTTCTTGTACATAGCACGCAAGATGGGGAAAACGACGTAATCATATTTAATGCTTCGAACTACAGTTGATGAGTCGTATACACAATGATGCCCGTGGCTTTGACAAGATTCAAGTAGCATGAGTTGTCAAAGAATATGCTCTAGATGTACAGAATTGGCCGGTTTGACCACGTGCTCAACGCGTCACGCTAAATTCACGGCGCGTCTGACGCAACAGCTCCACCCAAATTTACAACACACCCGACTGTCGACGCTCCTTACCGCGACAATGTCCAAACAGGGTACTGTGGTAGAACAAAAACAGTTCTTCCTACTCGCCAAAAAACACCAACTCTCCCACCCAATCATCCCTTCACAGCGCCTCAAGACCATCGCAGACGATGGCGGCATTGAGCTCAGCGTCGTCAAAGGCGCGCTGGATAAAGTGAACCGCGACCTCAAACAGCACTCGCGCAAAGTATACAGTCGCCAAATGATGGATCACATCGTCGAACAAATCGACCAACTATATTGGGAGTCTGGCACACAAGACATCGACGACGATGCCACCGCAGACGAAACAGCAGAAGATGCACTCGCCTTGCTTAAAAACGATAACCTTACCCTCGACGCCAATATCGCTCGACTCCCCACTCGCTGGGATACCTCGACAGACTCCACCCGTACCACCACCACGCAAGACGACTACACCTCCGCGCTCACCCGCCTACAATCCCTCTCTGCGCAGCGCCTCACGCTGCAGAACAAGCTAGCCACGTATCGTACGCTCCTCTCACTTCTGGAACCATATCGAGCGCCGAAAGAAAATATCCAGCCCAACTTGGTCGGGAGAGATGCGCCGCTTGCGCCCGAGCTGCTAAAGACAAGGACGCTGGCTATTCGTGTTGCAGGGCGTGTGGGCGAGAAGCTGGGGAATGTGCAGGTCCCGGCTACTGCTGAAGAGGAGGAGGTGGATTTTGTGGGCTTAGGAGGAAGGAGTGGAGACAAGGTGCGGAAGGTGCTGGATGCGTGGTGATGTCGTCGTTGAAAGAGACGTATTGGAACGAGGTGTCGAGAGATGCGGTGTCCTGCAAGGTTTGAAAAACCTGTGTGTTACTACCCGCTGCTGTCTTTGACTGTACACCCACCCATGGAAACAGACATCGACATCGCAAGATCCCAAGACCCACAGTCCACATCGTCAGTATACCTATCAGTCGCCAGCCACGATCCCTCGCGACCCGAACCAAGTCAAACCGAAACGAAGCGTAAATGTCCGCCCTTGGCCCTCTACCCGCTTACGAAGCCCAACTGATTGCCTGGCTGCCTGGCCGGCTAGTCATTCAGATGGAGGACCACCTCCCTCTCTCGTGCGTGCGTACGATAGTGGTGATGAACCACCTCAATAACCAGTAAACATCATGTTATGACATGACATGACATGACATGACATGGAGAGGATAGAAGGAGGAGCAGGAAAGGTGATATACAGAGTCTACCGTCCATGGATGGATATTGGGTAGGGATAGCGAGTACGAAGTCGTGGTGCTGCGTGGAGACATGGAGACGTGAGAACTGCGTGGAGGGAAGAAGGAAGCTGTGGAGAAGTAAAGGTGGAAGAGGAGAAGCGGAGTGGGGAACAATGAGAGGAGGAGAGAAGTCGAGGCGTGGTGTAGATATATCTGCTTAGCCCATCTCAATGTTAGATGAATAGCGAGTTGGAGTATGTCACTACACGCAGAGAAGAAATAAATAATAGCTCTACACAGCCATCTCCATACCCGCACCGAATGAACCCAAAACTCCCCATACGCCACGCTATGCACGAAACCTCTCACCAAGAAATCCACCCTGGAGATCATCACACCCCCTCGTCCTCATCACTACTCCCCTCCCTCTCCTCCCACCCCGCTAATCGTCTCAACACCCTATTCTCCTCCTTCAACGCCTTGATCTCCCCCAGCAGCGGTTCCTCGCCCAGACTCTGCACTTTGAGCGCCTGGCGTGCGTAGTCTGCGACGCGACCCAGGCCAGCCTGCCACTCTGCGTGCTCGAGACGCAGCTGCATGCTGGTTCCGCGTTCCTGCTCGAGCAGGGACTGGTAGTGTTTGTGCAGCGCCAGGATGGACGAGGTTTGCGTGTATGCGTAGGGGCGCAGTTTGTCGAGGAGGAGGGTGAGGGCGTTTTCGTAGTCGGTGATGAGCGAGGTGAGGTGCGTGGTTGTGGTGTGGAGGGAGGAGATTGTGGATTCGGCGGTTGTGAGGCGCGATTGGAGGTTTGTGAGTTCGGCGGCGCGGGAGGCTGCTGGGGAGGAGGTGTTAACAAGGGAAGGGTTGGAGAGTAATAGGTGTGATGGACATACCGTTTATTTCTCCGTTTACTTCTCGTGCGCCGACTCGGCCGCCCTCTATGCTTCCGCCTTCCTCGGCAGCGCGTTGTTGTATGGCTTGCACGCCGTTGAGCACGCCCTGTGTCTGCGCTTTGTTCTCCTCCAGCATCTGGCTCAGCTGCTGCACCACGGTCCACAGGTGGTTCATGTCCGTCTGCTGCCCGCCCGATGGCAGGCCGTTAACCATCGGGATGCCGTTTTGCTGTGGTGCGCCGTTCATTTGGGATGTTTGTGAGGGGGACGGCGAGGGTGCAGACCGTGGCATAGCGACGTTGCCGGTCGAATCGAGGAAAGAGTAGTTGTTCATGGTGGAACTGGGGCCCGACAATGTGGGAGCGGGTGGTAGGGCGCCGCGGCGCAACGCCTTGAGGTGGAGCTGCGGGAGCTTGTAGGGTTGCGCTGTTTCAAATGATCGAGAGTGTGCGTGTCGGCCTGGAAAACTCAATCAAAGCACCCAACTGTGAATCTGCAACGAGTGCTGGGTCTCTATCTAAGTCTTCAAATTGAACGCGCCGGGGGCTTGAACGTGGGGCAGTTGCACCGCGGGAGTGTCAAGTAGTTGAGAGCAAGGCTTAGCGCGCCTTGGCCCCGAGCAAGGGTGGTGACACTCCACCTTGAACATATACAGATTCATCCAATGTCTGTCATGTGAATGCAAGTACCCTACTGCGTGAGGTATGTCATACAATTGCCCAAACCAGTATTCTGCGTGCAAAAGTATCGATTGCTGTCAACGTTTGTACATGCTAGGGCGCGCTGTAGCCATCAATCGAAGGGCGTGGTGCCATATCATAGCTCATTATTCGTTTTACATCGTGCTGGGTACTCAACCCACTTTCGACTGAAGCTATAACTTTTCTTTGGCCTCTTCATCAAGCTGGCAGAAGGCCTTGAACGTGACCAGACCCTCTTCATCACCAGCATCTGTCTCGCTCTCGATGACCACCTCAGCCGTCGCGCCAACGAAGTAAACGTACCCCTCCTTCAACTCCTCCTTCTTGGGGCCTACGCTTATCGTGCCCTTACCCTTGGTGCACAGTACAATGCTGGGACCATCGATGGGATCAAAAGTAGTCTTCGCTCCACTCTTGTTCAGTGCTGTTCTGACAACGGCAAATTCAGGAATCGGTGGGTCGTAGAGGGTGTTTGACGAGTTTGACGAGTAGCCGGTAGTGTTCAGTTTCGCGTAGGCGTAGTCTGTCGGGTTCATCTTCTGCTCGCTAATGGGCGCGTACGAGTACGTCAGCATCTTGGTTAGGTTATCGACATCCTTGAACTTCGGCGTGAAGCCTGCGCGCACAACGTTGTCAGAGGAGGCCATGCACTCGATGATATCACCAGAAAGGTACGCGTGAATATCATCGGCCTTGAGGAACATGGCTTCGCCGACTTCGAGCTTGACGTAGTTCAAGAAGAATTGGACGAACAACCCGATGTCACCTGGAAACTGCGAATCGAGGCGGACAACGAGGTCCGCGAGCTCCTGGCCATCATTGGATGGACCACCGTTGCCGGCAAACGAAGAACCTTCAGATTTGGCGGCAGACAAGAGCTCTTTGGCTGCAGAGGCTAGGGCGTCCTTGTCTGTGTTCATGACCTTGGTGAAGGCAGATTGAAGCGCCTTCTTGTTGGTCTTGACATCTTCCTCCTTGTCTGACGTCTCCTTGCCCTTGACTGCAGCTTCAAAGTTCTTGGCCTCTTCCTCACCGACCAGCTTTCGCAACGAAGGGATGTTCTGGAGGAAGTGCGCAATCTCGCCGAGGGGTCGGAAGCCGCAGAGTCCGTCGAATGGCGTAACTGCGATGGTCATCTCGGGCTTGTGGTTGTCGTCTGGTTATGGTGTCAGTTCGTGTAGTGTATGCAGAGTTTCGCAACCGACCCGGGTAGTTTTTTGGGTCCTTCTCGTGAAGTTGCTCGGCAAGCTTCTTGTTTGGGTGGGCCTGGATACTCAAGGCCTTGCCAATGGACAAGACCTTGAACAAGAAGGGCAGTTTGTTCCCATAACGCTCAGCAATATCGGCGGAAAGAAGCGATTGGTTTTCTTCGACGAGATCGAGGAGCGAGCGCTGGGTTTCGAGGTCCTTGGAAGGAAGGGAGGGGTGTGTTCCCATCCATAGCTACAATGATGTCAGTACACAACCAGTCTAGAGGTTTGCTGTGAGTACCTCAGCATAGGGCTTGTCTTCTTGGATCGAGAAGTCCTCTGCAGCTGTGGCAGCGTGGAACTTGGCGGCGGCTGAGTCTTTGCCAACCTTTCCTGGAGAGCTTCAGCATGTTGCCGAATGTCAAGCGCGGGGCAGCGAACCCCAGTCGTAGCTGTTGACGCCTGGAGGTAGTTAGTATGTGTGTTTTGCACAATGCAACTTCTAGCATACCGCACTGTAGTCTGATCAGAGGAACACGCATCTCGGACGTTTTGGTGAATTTGGTTGTGGTGGAGGAACAGCAACGTCAACGTCAGAGCTCCAAGGGAGTTTTGGTGGGGTTCCACAATCTGTCTCCACCCCGTAATCACCAGATCGGCAGTAGGTCGAATTAAGCTGCGTTCCACTCCATCCACTATCCCCCTTCTATTCGCTTAGTGCGGCTGTACCCTGCATTCGCTGACCTCCGCACCACCTGCATTATCACTTCTCTCTTCTCCTCCGTCTTTCCACTTCCCTTTGCCCTTCCTGATCTCTCTGATGCGCGTTGGCAGCCAAGCCCCAAGGTAGTCGCGCGTGCAGGTCTGGAAGCAAGGGCTAGGGAAGCGTCAGGGTGCACCCTTCTCCAAGATGGCAGCACGCAGCCGGCCCCGTGGCGGGCAAATAAAGGACGAGTTCGACGAGGAAAGATCACTTTGGAACCAGATCAGGTCTGATGGACGCAGCATCGACCAACTCATGGTAAGCACACTCACACATACCCAGCTTGGCATTACTATCTATATCCGCACCATGTCCAGAGAGTTGAAGAGGTTGCAAGACACACCTGAATATCTTGGAGAAGCTCACAGAAAAGAGGTGGAGAGTCGAGAAGCATGGAGTCAATTGCGGCAAGACGCAAGGGGAGCCGACCGTCTTATAGTAAGGGATTGCCGCGGAGGCACCGCTGGTCGCACAAGTCGCGCCATGTTCTAACGTGCCATCTTATCTGGTCGACCTCATTTACGGCACTGCTGTTGTAGGGATTTTTTTGGCCTATCTGACTTTCAACATAGGCACAATCGGAGACTATCCGCAAGAAGATACTAGACCTGGAAGCGGAACAAAATGCACGATTAGGTTTGTCCATCTCCAAATCGATTTTCCAGTATACTAATCCAGACAGCTCGTGGGGCTCAGTTCTCAGAAAGAATCGATGAAGCCATGGAGATGAGCCTGCGCGAGATCATCAAGCTTGACAATGAGATTCTAGGCTTGGTCAAATCTTCGGACGGTGATAACGACATCTGTACGCAAATTACGCTTTTGTCTGCACTTCGCAGCTCGGAAGACACACCCACTTCGGTATCACGTGCAACTAGTGTCGGCAAGTCTCAGCGCGACCGGCCTGGGAAACAGCGCAAGGTGACGGACAGCATCGATGACCGCGACAGCATTGCAGCCGATAGTCCTGATCCGAGTCCGAAGGTGGTCGTTAGTCAGAAAGACAAACTCATCGCAAAGTCGGCTAGCAGCAGGGCAGGCTCGGTACCAGTTGGACGCGAGGGAAGCGTGAAAGCCGAGGACGACGATAATGGTAAGGGTAAGAAGGGTCGCTCTTCTACTCCCAAATCTTCTTCTGGTCCCTCCAAGAGGGCTTTTGCTCGATGAATGGGCATGAGACTCTTCAGACATGTTCCTGGCGTTACATTAGACGGCAACGATACCCACTTTGGCATTTTTCATACTTCTGACCGACACGCCCCTAGCTTCTTAGTCTAGTGAGGTAGCTCAGTTCAGAATCACGTCTTCTAGCTCATGTCTTTCCTCCTGTCTTTGTCTCTACTATCTTCGCTTGCATACCTGTCTACCAACAACAGCCTGACGACTGACACTACCCTCAGACCAACCACCTCGCCGTCTCTCCCCCAACACCGAAGTCCTCTACCGCAATAGCAAACAACGCGTGAACCAGGAAGGCGAAGGCATATTGTGCCGCGTAACCAGCGTGATTGGCGACGGCAAGCAGCGGCGCTACGAGATTATCGACGCAGACCCAGATCCACCAACACCCAGCCAGCCGTATCGCGCTTCTGTTGCCCACCTCGTCCCCATTCCTTCGCCATCCGCAAACACGACTCTTCCGGACTTACCTAAGAAGAGAGGCGTATTGGCGCTCTACCCTGGTACAACGACATTCTACAAGGCGGAAGTTGTAGCGAACTGGGTAGCAGAGAGGGTCAAGAAGGAGAAAGACGATAAGGATGCAAGCGCAGACGGGAAAGAAAACCTGGTCAGGCTTAGGTTTGAAGGCGAGGACGAGGCTGATAGAGAAATGAGTGTTGAAAGGAGGTATGTCCTGAACGACAAATAGACAGGTCGGGCTTGTTCGAGCTGGAGCGTTGGGATTGTGAGTAAGGCCCAAAGAGTCACGTCTTGCATCGGTAGCTTGGTGGCATGTCCATTCTTATCATCATTATCGGTTAGAACCGTTATACATCCGATAAAAATCCTATTATTACTATGAACTCTCGATTCTCTCATAAGCTGTTGTCAATTATGTCAACGACTAAGACCTACGATCGACAGGACGACAGAGAAAGCGTAACACAAAACAATGCTGCGTAAGAAAGTTGTTTGAATAGACTCAATCGCCCACTTTACGTTTGTAGCTTTCTCCTTCACGATGTGTCATGTGTTTTCGTGTCAGAGCTCCACGTCTTCTGATTGGCTGATCACTTCTTGACGAATTGTGCTGACGACATTACTGTCCATTACTATGCAAGCTATGCGCCAGCCCTTCTCTGTATACACGATACAATTAGGACGTGTTTTGAGCTTCTAGAACCTACCTGTAGCTCAATTGACTGTCCTCAACATGCGCACCTCTCGTGTATCACGCGACACATCTCGCGTCCTCGCTGCAAGCCGAGCACTACGTCAGACCCGTTCCGGCGCGAATCCACCCGTCCAAGATGCTTCAGACTCCGAACTGAGCTCCGTACCGACGGATGTAAGCTCAGGTGACGAATACGCAACCCTTCCACCTAAGAAAAGGAGAACCGCACGAGATGTACCTGCCAAGGTCAAGCATGAGAGCAAGGAGACGTCGATAACGAACGTCGCGTCACCAAAGAAGGAGATCAAGCCGAGGAAAGCGCGCCGCGTACCCGCAAAGAAGATCAATGGCGCAGATGGGAGTGTGAAGGTCGAGCCGCCGCCGAATTGGGAGGAAATCTATGCTTTGACACGAGAGATGCGCAATGCGAATCTGGCGCCAGTGGACACAATGGGATGCGAAAGTTTGGCGGATAGACAGAGGAGCCCGCGCGACCAGCGCTTTCAAACCCTTATAGCGCTCATGCTCAGTAGCCAGACGAAAGACACGGTTACGGCTGTCGCAATGCGAGGCATGCAAGAGCGCATGCCAGGTGTATGCTTCGCTCATCAATTTACACGAACAAATGCTAACATATTAAGGGCTTTAATCTCGAATCGGTACTTGCTATAGAACCGACTGAATTGAACGGTTTCATCAACAAAGTCGGCTTCCACAACCTGAAAACCAAATACATAAAGCAGACTGCTGAAATCTTACGCGATAAGTTTAATTCTGAAATTCCCGACACAATTGCTGGCCTGGTTTCGCTCCCAGGTGTTGGACCCAAGATGGCGTACCTCACACTCAGCGCTGCCTGGGGTCGCGACGAAGGCATCGGCGTCGATGTACATGTGCACCGCATCACGAATTTGTGGGGCTGGAATAAGACGCAGAACCCGGAGCAGACAAGAGCCGCATTGGAGAGCTGGCTCCCGCGTGACAAGTGGCATGATATCAATAATCTGCTGGTCGGATTTGGACAGACCATCTGCTTGCCTGTTGGGAGGAAGTGTGGAGATTGTAAGTTGAGTGAAAAGGGGCTCTGTCCGAGTGCGGTCGTAGGAAAGAAAGCGACAGTCAAGAAGGAAACCACCGTTAAGGCTGAAGGTGACGGCGACGGGATTGTCAAGGAAGAGGTGGTCATTGCTCAGATTGGTGAGGTGAAAGCCGAAGATGTGGATGTGGTGGTGGGTGATATTGAAGACATTGGGCAAGCACCTCGCAAACGAACGTCGCGGACAAAAACCTAATCGAGCACTTATACGTCTCCTCCAAAGCTAGTGATTCTTCATTGCGCGCATGATGCTTGCACTACGGTGCTGCAGAAGTTGTGTTACACACGTCACGTTTCAGACGTGTTGGTCTCGAGGGCGCACTCAGTGAAGCAGCAGCAAATGGCTGCAGGAAGTCACAACACAGCCGCGCTCTCCACCATCGCGTGCGGGGCATCAGGCAACATGCCCGGATCTTTCACTTCACTCCTCTTCCAACCGCGTCAACCTGGTCACGAGGTGCCCGTGACTGGTCTATTCTCCATGGTAGCGAGGCCCGCTCCCCCACCCACATCCCTTCTCGACGAAGTTTATATCTTCTGCCTTCGCAGCCACGTTCGACACAACGCACGAAAGTACCAACCAACATGTTCTGGCGTAACAAACAACGCCCACTGTCGCCGTCAAGCTCATCGAGCGAAGCGGTGATGGAGCAACCTTCACCTCAACCACCCTCAGCTGCAACGGATTGCCGGTCCTGGATTGAGAAAATTGTCGCTACTGTCTTGGAGGTTTCGGTCGTTCAGGAAGATGTCAAGCGAGCTACCACCTTGCCACAAGACAGCTTCAAAGATGGCCAATCCACAGTCAACGACGGTCTGCGATCTCCCCACACTATCAAGATCGACGAAGTTGATAAGCGCACACCAACTTGCTCGATCAGGGCCAAACGTTCCCGGACACGCATTGTTTCCCTCCTAGTTTGTATCTCTTGCTTGCTTTGCCAACTCTTGGGCTTCGACATTGGACTGCGTCTCAATGTCAGCTACGTAGAGCCTCGCCTACACCGAGCCGAAGTCCAACTGCAAGCTGCGCTAAATGGCCTGGTACGCGAACAAATTCTTTATAGCAGGCTTGATGAGCTGTTGGCCATTTCTTTGGATCGTCGCTTCACGGAGAGCTATGAAGAATGCCTCGCTCGTGCTTTCTGCAAAGCTGATGACACATTCCTTCAACTCGACTTTACACAGATACCCGACATTCGGAATCAAACGATAGACTGGGCATTAGACAGTTGTACCAAGCTCGTATATACGCCGCAGCGAATGACCCTGAACACATCGACGTACTGGACGTATACAATCAATAAATACCAACAATATGCAGAGGAAGTTTTGAGTTTAGTCAAACACAAAGCTGCTGCACTCCGAATCTGGTGGTTTAGCGGTAATGCTCAGATCACCGCGGAGCCAGTCGCTGCCGGGTTGGTCAACAATACTGCAAGCTTCTCTTATCCAACTGTTGCGTTGCCTCTCGGATTCGATTTCGACTGCGATCTTCCTCCACCTTGTCGTTTAGTTTACTCGGGACCGTCGGGTTTGACTTCTAACAGGACCGTAATCCTCGAAGAGGCTGTCATCAAGGCGCAGAAAGAGGTCAACAAATGGTCCTTCTCAAATCGAGGAGTACCCGAGTACATCCACAACTTGATCAGTGGTTTGCTCTTCTTGTATCTCTCGCTTGGGAGCATCCTCATGTTGGCCATAAGCGTAATTCGATATGATGTCCAGCTCAAGTCGTGCTTACCTACAGCAACAACTGGGGTCAGACCACAGCTCCGCAATATTGCGGCCTACTTGCAAAGAGACTATCCTTCTCTTCTCGAATCCTGCTTCAACGTAGCATTGTACTCGTTTTTGCACACACAACTACCGTACATCACCGCGGAGCTCGATCGCTCTTTGTTGCCAGTCAGTGTTGCGTTCGGAGTTTTCCATATAACCCAGATTGTTCGCTTTCTCGATCCCACATCAAAAGCAACGAGGTCGATGCGCGGCTTTTGCGGGACGATGAGGGAGCTATACCTTCTCGCTCAAGGCCATCAACTCACAATCGTCACCGAGTGCACCTGTCTCAAGTACAAAAGCAAGGATACCTCCTCACAGGCTAGTCCAAAGAATCCTGCATCCAAAATCGGAGCTCGCTTCATCTCGCCGCTTACGACCTTTTCAGAAGATATTCAACACGAGCGCAAGATCATGCACGCCGAACAGGGCAAGCAGACTCCGGCCGAACTTGCTGGGTACGCTACCGAGACCGACTCGGAGTACGAGTCTGATATCGAGTTTCTCAGTCTTCCCATCACTACTGCCACATCCACTACCTCTGGAGATGAGTCGGATTGGGCAGTTGTGGAGGACCAAGCCGTGGTGGCATAGGAAGACCGGTATGCTTTACAAGTGGAATTGTGTACTTGAGGAAGGTGTTTTGTTCCACATACTCGTGTTGCTTTCTTCATTGAAGCGGCAGAAGATCACCCGGCATCTGTCGGGGTCTGAAGAAATCGGGTGCTGCCACAGCTTCACTTACGATAGTCACTTGCGAAATATTTGTCAAATAAACAAAAATAATACACCTGTAACTACCAAACGCTAGATCTAGCGCATTGACGTGTTTCTGTATAAAAATCAAGTCAACAAATCAAATACGTTGATCAAACTCCAATTCCGTACTTCATCTCATCTCCGCAAAAAAAGAGCTTTACACGTCTACTTCCCTTCCACCTTACCACCCAACCCCAAACACCTTCCCGCCGCCTCCAGTTCGACAATAACTCTCTCTTCCAACTCATTCGTATCGCCCCCGTTTTTCTTCCCCAGCATCTCCACCTCGCGCTCATCCAGCGCCACAACACGCTCGCGCAGCGCGCTCTTCCTGCTCAACCACCCGTCAATATCTTCCTTGACGCCCTCCTTATCCCAGTCCAGTAGGGCCACGTCGTTGGCTTGGATCCCCAGCTTGGGACCCTGTTTGCGGACCGTTTCTAAAATCGTAGCGAGCAGCGCCAGCGAGTGTGTTTCGCTTGCGACCGCGAGGGGGATCTTGGCAGGACCTGTGCGAGAGGAAGAGGACGCGGAGAGCGAAGTCGAGGCGCGGGAGAGTTGGTGGGGGAACGTGTTTAGGAAGGACGAGATCTCGGCTGCGATGGGGGGGCCGACGGAGAGGATCAAGTTCAGACATAGTGGGAGGAGACCCTTGGTCCAGATTGAGTGTAGACGCGCGGGAGTGTCGAAGGGACCCATGCCCCCCGGGCGTCTGAAGTAGGAGGTGATGTTTGCGGTGTTGAGTTGGGAGAGGACGCCTTCGACTGCCATTGTTTCGGCGAGGGCGGGGATCGAGGAGAGGGAGAGGAGGAAAAGGAGGGAGAGCTCGCCGTAGACAGGGTCGGGAATACTGTTGTTCGGCACGGTTAGGCGGTCGGACCAGGAGAATAGGCTAGTGGCGTAGCGGATGGTGCTGCTGTTTGCGAAGAGGAGCGCGGCTTGGGTTTGCCACTTGGACATTTCGGGGATGGCGATTATGCGCTGGAGCAGAGCTGTGAGGAGCGCAAAGTCCGAGGGCGAGACAGAGGTCGGGTCGGCGTGCAGTTGTGTTGCTAGACTGCGGAAGCCCTTTGCAACAGTGTCGGAAAGAATTTCAAGGAGCAGGGTTGAGCTGGAAGCTTCGTAGGTCTTGTGGCTGGCGGGCATAGTGCCGCGGAAACTGGAGCGGAAGTCGGCTTCTTCGTTTCTCTCTGTTTCCTCAATGAGGTGAGGTTGTAGGGCGAGGTACAGAATTCTTAGCTGTGAGCGGTAGAAGTTGACTGCGTCACCAGAGAAGACACTGTCAAAGTCTGGAGTCGATGCTCGAATTGCGTTCCAAATGGGAGCAAGCAGCTGTCGTGCCTCTGGTGTGTGAACCTTAGCGTCCACCAACTTCCTAAGTAGAGCAAATGCCAGGTCGGCTCGTAGAACCATGAGCTGACCGAATAGCGCCTCCGGCAGGTTAGACTCAGCGTTTGCTTTCATGGACTTTTTAACAACGCCGACAAGAACCTGCACAAGACGCTCGTCCTTGCCTACAACATAGCTCAGCTCGAGCGCTAGTAGCTTCCAGCTTTGCAGTAGCTGGATCTGAGATTCGACCAAGCCCAGGTTGTAGTTTGCTTTCTCCACTTCGTTTACAAACCCAGTGCCTTCTCTGGGGCCCGTCCATTTGCTGTCAAAGGCGAGAAGTTGCTCAGCTAGCTCTATGTCATAGAAAAAGCTTCGCCCAAACGACTCTGGATACAACTCCGTTCGCTTCAAATTGGCCAGTGTAACACCAGGGAACTGTCGCTCAAGGTTCTGCTTGAGGTTGCCGTGTAGGGAGACGTTGTAAGACGGTAGATCCAGCGCATTATCCTCCAGATATGCCAAGGCTGGAACGACGTCTTTGAGTGGCGTTACATCGCCAAACTGCCGTGAGCTATGGAGGTACATGGCAATAACCTCGCAGGACAAAGATGCGAACTTGTTCTGATGCGATCGGTGCAGAACCTCGGCATTCGATTTAGGGTTTTTAGATTGCCTAGTCATCCAGGCCAGGAAAGCCAACAACTTCTGTATCAGGTCCTTCTGCTTGCGCAGATCACCTATTGCCCACGACCAGTTGTTCTGAGCGGATGTAATGAACTCAAGCATTGCAGTGTACAAGGACCACGGAAGATCCGTATTGCTCGATGTTGGTAGGCTCAGATTGGTGATGGCCTCTATCGCCCAAGTCAAGAGCGCCTTGTGTCCTGAAGCAGATGTAGATTCGGCCTTTGTTCTGATAGACTCCTTTGGCGTAGTGCCGGTGAGCAGGTATATGGAGAACCATCGCTGTTGGCATGTGACCACAGCAGAAAGCAGATTCCATACGTCCGTTTGTATGTCCACTATTCTGAGCGGCTCGTCAAGCTGAGAGAGAACGCTGAGGAAGTTCTTTGCGGTGCGACTTCCTAGGTGGCCAAGCAATGAAGGTGGCTCTTGATTTTCAGCAGCGCCGTTAGATTCTCGTGACGCTGTGATACGGACAGCTCCTCTAACTAGGGTCACCAGTAGCCGCACTACAGGAGACTTCCATCTGTCGCTGGTCGCGTACAGACGTGCCATGAGTGGCGTGGCTTTGAATAGCTGTTGCTCCAGATGTGTCCATGGTCTGTCCAGTAGCAATGACACTCGTACCAGAGTACTGGCAAGCAGTAAAGTGGCTTGGGTTTGTTGCTTCCAGAGAGCTGCGGAGCTCGTCAGCAAGGTCGCATCATCAGAACCAGCGCCAATGACCAAAGATGCTAAGATTGGATTTGTGGGCAGGCCGTCCTTGGATTCGGTCAGGTACAGTTGGACAATGTACTCAGCAATGGGGGCGATGAAACTGGTGAGCTTAGTGGAAAGCTGTGGCGCGTCGTCCACACCATAAGCGAGCTTCAGAATCTTTGTGAAGACACTGCAGATCGCGATGTTGATCTCAGGGCGATGATCTGGGCGCGTATATTTCCAACTCAATGAGCTCTCGTATATACTGGCCAGTGTCCTGCCATATGTGAAGAGTGTGGTGCTCATGATTTTGTCAGAAGTCCCACTCTCTGCGACGCTGGAAGCATTGAAACGACTGAGTACTTTGCCAGGATTCTTGCGGGCGACGGAACGGTCAATGGCATCTGTTACCAGTCGGTCATAAAGATGTATGCAGCCAATGAGGAAGTCATATCGGCCAAGAACCATTTCTGTGCCGATCAAGATAGCTGCAAGGCTGCCCCCATTGCCATCTCCTTCGAGCAGACGACTTCTCGCGAGGAATGGCCAGACTCTGTTTGGCGCAATTAGGACCAACGCCTCAAGGAAGTGGGTGCAGTTGACAAGTAGCTCGAGTGATGCTTCGTTACCTGGCTCTTGACAAAGGTGAAGCAACTCCTGCTCAAAGACCGCAAGCACGATACTGACTGTGTCTTGGCTACCATCTGCATTGATGCTCAATGCCTCCAGCAGCTCGTGTGAGCAGACGCCTTCCGATGACTGCAATGATGAGTGCAACAAGTCAGCGAAGAGGCCTACGATCTCGACAGCGTTCTCCTTTGAGGCGGGCTCTTGTGTGGTGTACTCGACTCGACCGCTGCCACTAGGGTATGATGAGAGTAACTGAACCAAATAGGTCAGGGTTGAGTGTTGGTAGTGCCAAACCGCCACGTATGGCTGCTCACTGTCATCGACGACGATGCCTTCAGTTCCTGCAGGGACAGTCATGAGGCCTTCACTATGCTGCGTGCTGGATGAGGTCAACAAACGACGCTGGCCCTGAAAGCTTGACACAGATCTCGAGGAGAATAAGGGGAGGTCCGCGGTAAGCTCAACCCAGTTCGCGTTCTCTTCTTCACGCGTCAGTGCGTAATCGGCGAATCCAACAGGCAGCCGTTGCATAAGTTGGTTGGTTTCTGTCAGCTTTTCAACAAAGGTTGGTAAACCATTCTGGACGGTCTTGTCGCCGCGGGTAAGGACACTAAAGAACTTGAGGAATGGCGTTGATTCGTAAGGATAGCGAAGGCGCGCTTCGTTGAGGAGTAGTGGCCTCAAGATGTCCTCGTCCTCTAGGAAGAATGAAACAACCGGATCGGCATGGTGACTCGTGCCCTTGTCTGCCCAAGCACGGAACGACCTGTCACCTCCAAGAATTGAATATGCAGTGATGATGAGGTCGGGACTGTAGACAATAATCTCACTCCCAAGGGCAGCGCGAAGGAGCTGCAAGAAGGACAACCGAAGTCTGTCACGCGATATCTGATCGACTGAAGTGCCAAATGCTGACAGGCCGGTCTCTACCAACTGATCCACGATAACCATAACTCCGGCAGCTGAACTGGCCTCAGCGAGTTCCTGATACGGTATCTTGCCATCAAATAATTCAGAGCCCTCAAGACGGCCGATAATCATGGCTGACTCCTCAATCGAAGAAGGCTCAGAATGAGGGTTCCGTGATTCATTCGGTGACTCAAGTAAACTCTCGCGTTCCTGCTCTTCGAAGCTTGCTCGGTTAACCAACTTCCAGGTCAAGATTGCCCAAGCAAACATCGGTGGTGTTGCAGGGCTTGGGCCAAGCATCCTAGCCTCACCAAAGATGCTAGTGATGGTTTCGACGACTCCAGTGTTGAGGATGTAGGACGATGGTTCCCAAGTTCGGCAGTCTCCCGATTCGAGATCGTTCACAATGAGATCAATCTTCAGAATCGCCAAAGACACAAGAGTAGTCAACAGCTGAATGACAGGAATCAGTGGTTCTTGGCGTGGGGTGATGGCTGAAAGCTCTCGGAAGAAGTTGCGCGTCATGAACGTAGTGAGCCATTCTTCGATAGTAGCAGCTGGTATGAAGCCCTTTGTTATCACATCAGCGTGCACATGCGCCAAATGTAGAAGGTGTAGCAGTTCAACAGTCTGCGCTACCACCCACTTCTCAGAGGCAGGTTCGATGATCGACTCGGCTACATTCCAGGAGTAGCCGTCGTCAAACGCGTCACATCTCTTCTTCACAGCCTGTAGGCATTGGTCCAGCGCTGTTGCGGGTCCGGCGTTTTGTGTTGTCGCAACATTCTGGCCAAGTTCTTCGATCCATCCAGCACCAACCGTGTGATAGTCGTTGCCATAGATTGTCTGGCTGCGCAAGTTTGTTGCGGCACCCCATGAGATGAGGAGCTGACTGATGCGGATGATAGCCGCACATGCAGAATGGTAGATTTCGATGATGCGCAATCTGCGCTGATCCTGGGTGTCGAATTGTGTCGATCTGGAAGCGAGTGGAGCCGTGAAGATGGACGAGTTGGGGACGAATGTGGATGCGCCGAAGTTGGCAAGACCAGCAGCGTCCTGCACACTCAATGCCTCCTCTTCGGTCAGCCCGCTGAGGAGCTGAACAGTTGACCTGCTCTGCCATTCCTGCGCAACCAGTTGCAGTGCTGCGTATTCTGATATCTGCGCCTCTTTCGACAGCCAAAGACTGTCGTCTTTGATCTCGTCTAGGTTGTAGTGGCCATTCTGTGCAGGCGTTACACTGATTGGCGCGGTTTTTGAGTCGAATTTACTCTTCTCCTGCGATGACGGGTCTGCGAAGGGTTTCCAGGGTCGGCTGAGGATCTCGACGTTCTCTTTGGCGGTCAAGAAGTCACGCAATGCCTGGCTTCTCGAAGCGGTTTCAGGCTCGCAAAGGGCGCGATATGCAATGTCCCAGGTCCTGCACGTATCAGCAACCTTTTTCGATACCTACGCCGTCGTGGTAAACATACACAAGCTGCTGCTCGCCCTTGAAGCACTTGGACAGGTCGAATTCTGAGGATTGGATGGGGGCCATGGTAGCGCTGCGGTGCGCTGGGAGAGAGACAGCTAACCAAAGGCCATGAAGGCGAGGAAATGCGTGGGCGAGGTGGAGCCGAAATGTTTGGACGAGTGAATGTCGCGCAGAGCTGTCGCGCTTTGATGCGAGTTTGGTAGGCCAGCCACAACCTGTGGCGCATGGATGAGTCGGCGAATGAGAGCTCGAGCACTGATGCTCTTCCGGCGGCCCTCCGCAATGAGGGCGCAATTAATTAACTGACTCACTCCAACTTAACACCACCTCACACCCTTGACGTTCCTTTTCCTCATACAGTTTGGAACGCTTACACACGCAGATCGAAGCTACTTGTTTCGCATTGAACCTCTTTTGCTTCAATCACGAGTTGTCAAACTATTTCAACGTTTCATTGAACACCAAATACAGACAGTACTTCAACAAGATAGCTGCCAAGCTGCCGGAGTTCTTGGAGTAGCAACTATTCCTGCTATCGAAACACCAGCTCGGAAATCCACCTACATAGAGGCGCCTCAACATGCCTTCCCTCGAGCTGATCGATCACTCACCCCGCAATCCGAACCCCTCCCCGCCGATACCGACCGCCTCCAATGTCATTCTGATTGACAACTACGATTCTTTTACCTGGAACGTGTACCAGTACCTTGTCTTTGAGGGCGCGACCGTCACGGTATACCGCAATGACGAGATCTCTCTGGATGAGCTCATCGCAAAAAAGCCCACTCAATTAGTGGTCAGCCCTGGGCCAGGGCACCCTACCAAAGACGCGGGCATAAGCAATGCCGCAATCAAGCACTTTGCTGGAAAGATCCCCATCTTTGGCGTGTGCATGGGTGAACAGTGCATCTACTACACTTTCGGTGGCACAGTGGATGTGACTGGACAGATCTTGCACGGCAAGACTTCGCCCCTTACTCACGATGGCAAGGGTGTGTACATAGGCGTCACCCAGAAGGTCCCAGTCACAAGATACCACTCTCTCGCCGGCACCCACAACACACTTCCAGACTGCCTCGAAGTGACATCTACGATCCCCTCGAACCCCGATGCCGACACGAAGGAAGTCATCATGGGAGTGCGCCACAAGGAATTTGTCATTGAGGGCGTGCAATTCCATCCTGAGAGTATCTTGACGGAAGACGGACGGATCATGTTTAGGAACTTCCTCCAAATGCAGGGTGGAACGTGGGTCGAGAACGAGAAGCTGCAGAAGGAGGCACACGCGAAAGCGATTGGTGCTGATACAAACAGTACTTCGAACGGTGTCAAGAAGGACAAACAAACGTCCATTTTGGAAAAGATCTATGCGCACCGCAAAGCGGCTGTTGCCGAGCAGAAGAAAATTCCGTCTCAGCGACCTAGCGATTTGCAGGCTTCGTACGATTTGAACCTTGCACCGCCGCAGATCAACTTTCCTGAGCGCCTACGACAGTCTCCGTACCGACTTTCGCTCATGGCTGAGATCAAGCGTGCATCACCTTCGAAAGGCATAATTTCCCTTTCCACTTGCGCCCCCGCTCAGGCTAGGACGTACGCGAAAGCAGGAGCCAGCACCATCTCTGTTCTGACAGAACCTGAGTGGTTCAAGGGCAGCATCGACGATCTCAAGGCTGTCCGTCAAAGCCTCGAGGGTATGCCTAATCGACCTGCGGTTCTTCGTAAGGAGTTCATCTTCGACGAGTACCAGATTCTGGAAGCCAGGTTGGCAGGTGCTGATACAGTCCTTTTGATTGTGAAGATGTTGGATCAGGAGCTGCTCGAGAGGCTCTACAAGTACTCTCAGTCACTCGGCATGGAGCCTTTGGTTGAGGTCAACAATGTCGAGGAGATGGAAATCGCTGTGAAGCTTGGTTCAAAGGTCATTGGAGTCAATAACCGCAATCTCGTCAATTTCGAGGTCGACATGGATACTACTAGCCGTCTTATGAGCATGGTTACCAAGGATATCATTGTCTGTGCACTCAGCGGTATCGCTGGCCCCAAGGATGTAGAGCCCTATGTAGAGAACGGCGTCGGTGCTGTTCTGGTTGGCGAAGCGCTTATGCGAGCCTCCAACACTGCAGACTTTATCGTGGAGCTTCTTGGTGGCACAACGGTGAAGCCATCGAAAACCTCGTCAACTCCAATGGTCAAGATTTGTGGTACACGTAGCGCTGAGGCTGCGAAAGCAGCTATCGAGGCTGGCGCGGATTTGATCGGTATGATCTTGGCTATTGGCACCAAGCGAACGGTCTCTGCAGAGACAGCTTTGGCTATCTCAGAGACCGTCCACAAGACGAAGAAACCGCAAGTACTAAAGGCTAGCTTACTGGCAGACGCCAAATCTGCTACTGACTACTTCGAGCACGCCGCACAACGTCTTGTATCTGCCGACGACCGAGCACTTCTTGTAGGTGTATTCCGCAACCAGTCACTGGGATATGTGCTCGAGCAACAGCGACTGCTCAATCTCGACATCGTACAGCTCCATGGCCAAGAACCTGTAGAGTGGGCGAAACTAATTCCCGTACCTGTCATCAGGGCTTTCAATCCCCATGATCACGGCATCGGAAACCGCGGCTATCATGCGTTACCTCTCCTGGACGCTGGCTCGGGTGGGTCTGGCAAACAGCTGGATTTGTCAGAAGTCAAAAATGTTCTTACAAAGGATGAGGGCTTGAAAGTTATATTCGCAGGAGGCCTGAACGCTGACAACGTTCAACAAATGCTGGAAGGTCTTGACGAATACCGATCTCGGGTCAAGGCTGTGGACGTTAGCAGCGGTGTAGAAGGAGAGGATGGGCAGCAGAGTCTGGATAAGATTCGAGCTTTCGTGAAAGCTGCTAAGAACTAGAGGATAGAATAGATTACAGGACACAGGTCTGCGCGCAGGACAAACGCAAAAGCAACCACTACAAACCAGATTTCTAAATGAACTCCACCATCACACAAGCATCTGCACACGCGTATTCACATCGGCGATAACCATAATATGTTGTTAGCTGAAATGAGCGACACGTCGATGTGGGTGCTAGAACGACCAGCGGTGTGTTCACTCTCCGCTCTCTCACCTGCGGTCAGGTTTTGACAGCCAAACGGCAGCAGTCTCACTCTAACAGCAAGTTTGTACTAGAAAGTAAAGTATGTCAACGTCCGCGGATCGATCGCCGCCATATAAGTTAGCCGTACAGCTCCTGGCACCTTTACAGACTTTGTCGCTTACAACAACTCTACACGGATTTCAAGATAACCGCTATACCTTCAAGGTTTGAGATCCAGCATCCAGCGACTTCTTCACTGGTGGCTCTTGTACTTTGTGCCATGGGTATTCTCAAAAGTCTCGTGATAGCCACAACCGGCACCCTCACCGTCGAAACCTCACAACTCAAGAAGTGGATCGAGGCCAACGATGGTCGTTATTCTCCCCAGGTACGCAAAGGCGTAACACACCTCATCACCGGTAAAGACGCATGGAGAAACGCCACAGATCCAGTACAGGCAGCAGTCAAGGTCAGTGCCTGGGTCGTCACCTACGATTGGCTTGAGGACAGTCTGCACAGGAAGAGAAAGCTGGCAGAGAAGAAGTACACATGGGAGCAGCTCTGGCAGGAGAAGAAAAGAAGGAAGGAGATGAAGAAGCTTGGAGAGCTGGTCGATACGAAGAGATTCAACGATGGATGTGAAGAGGCGAAGAAGGCTACAGGCTCAGGTATGTCTACTACACGCCGCTCTGTTACCCGCAAGCCCAAACAGTCGAAGAGCTTCTTCTTCGCGGACGTGATCAATAAGCCGTTTGCGTCTGCTGCAGACGACCTGAAGCGCCGGAGAGAGGATCGAGAGACTGCGAGAGCGAAGAAAGTTGAGGAGGACGCCAGGAAAAGTGAGGCTTCGAAGTCTGATCGACTGAACTCTTGCACACCATCTCTGGCTCTGTCTTCAACCTCGAACATCAACAGTATCTCCGCTCCTTCTTCGGCCACTTCGCACGCTCCCAGCGCAATCTCTGCCCAGTCTACTTCTGCTTCTCCAGGACCTGAAGCTAAGAAACCCTCTCTCAAAGATCTATACCACTACTACCTCGACGTAACCGGTTTCGAATACAAGATCCTGCTCAGTCGCTGCAATCTCCGTGCCAACGAGATTACTAGATACCGACTGAGTATTCTCGAAAGTCACACCAAACCACACGTCTACTGCACCTTCGTAGAGTACTTCCCATCGGGTGGGGGTGTTCCAAATTCAGGAGACGCTGCATGCTTCCAGGCTTTGATAGACTTCAACACAACTTTCACCGAAGGCTTTGCGCGTGGAGCTGACACGACCGACGACCCTACGCATTGCACCGAAGGTTCTGGGATTGCCAATTCGCATGATCGTCTATCACTCCCACAGTCAGGTCTCCACAACCATCCCCATGCAGCACATCTTCGCTCACTCCTAACAACCCCCACACCCTCACCTACAACACCCTACAAAACCCTCATCGCACCCATGAACAGCAGCTACAACACCGCCTGGCACACCTTCCGCCACGCCTTCCGCGACCTAACACTCCTATCCTGGGAAGAGCGCTTCGACGTGACAAAAATCCTCTACAAGACGCGCGCACGCCACTTCAACATCGAGCCCTTTGTGTACGTACGACCCAAGCCGGGGCTCCCAATCGGCCTACGCGTCCAAGATCCAGGGCTCTTCCAGAACCAGACACTCCCGGCTCTAGACCACACTGGTGCCATCATTGCCTCCCAACTCCAACTCCCTACTCAGCAGCACCGCGACAACAACAACGACGGATACGTCTACAACGCCTTCTCTCTCCCCAGCCTCTCTCACCCCCTGGGCATCGGCGTCGTGGGAACAGCAGTGCAGAACGACATGGACGCGGCGCGCAAAGCAGCGGAGCGGGAGAAGGTTCGCGCTGAGGCGGCGGAAGAGGACAAGTTGAAGAAGTTGGGCATTGTGGGGAGGAAAGGGAAGAAGCCGAATTATTCCCGGCCCCTGTTTAATGGGGTTACGGGTCGGCCGGTGATGGATGCTTTGGGACGGAGTGCGAGGGAGAGGGAGAGGGAGTGGCCTTCTGAGAGGGGGCTGTGAGTGAGATGCAGTAGGGGGGTGAGGTTGAGATGTGCGGGTCCATGACAGTGTTTCAGCCATGTGGCTTTGCTTGCTAACGACTTTTGAAGCATTTGCGAGGCGGTATCTTTCTTTTCGGCATTTATACAGTTCTTTCTGATATACAGGTCAAGTATACAAGCCAACCTATCTTCTCAACCAAGAGTTGCAACATCTCTCACTTGACATTCCTCCCCCCTCCACCTCCCACCCAGCAACAAAAAACGCAAAAAAAGGGGTCTTGCCGCGACTCGAACGCGGGGCCTCTCGCACGTTTACTTAGGTACCCTAAGCGAGCTATATCGAATATTAGAACCTCTGTTCTTGATAGTTGTGTAGGAGGAGTAAAGACTTACAATCATACCACTAGCTGGGTTGGTTGTTAGACAGGAGCTCGAAAGCTGAAGGTTGTGGTTGGAACTTACACCACAAGACCGGTGTCACGTGACTTTGATGGAGAAGGGATGGGTAAAGGGATTTATATAGAGGGTAAACATGAAAGAAGGGGAAGGGGAGAATTGAGATGAAGGGGGTG